>CAKAOI010049103.1:0-47758 GCA_916701655.1 Sebastiscus albofasciatus
CTCCACTTTTCAAATGTAATCGTAACCCTAAATTGGTTTGTGCCAATTATCCACAGCAGTTGTTAACTCTTAGTTTCTTGTACTCTCCAATCACAGTCGAAAGTACTGAAAAGCCCGTTCAAAATTGGCCTCTCTGGTTTCTTTTGCTCACGTATTGATTTCTCAGGTTTTTACATTTGCTTGAACGTCTATGACTTTGTCTGCCGTCTGGCTCCCTCAACAACAAAAAGACGATCACAGGCGCAGAATCACATCTAACTAAAGACACCTGTAGGCCTTCACCTTTCATCGCCATATTCCCAAATAAACAATATCATATCTTCTTTGGGGATGTGCTTAATTAGGCGTATCTAATGTACTCTGTGAATGGCGAAGCTGCTCCTCCAGCTAGTCCATTGGTTACACTGTGCAGCATGAGCTAAATCGAGCGCAGCATCTTTATGTGGAAGATGATAAACAGGAGCCTGCTATTCTGGCCCCGGGAATACCTTGTTAGTCATGGCTACAGCTGTAAGGTGTGACTTAATGTATGTGTGTGCGTGTGTGTGTGTTTTTTTACCTGTGTGTGCTTTATGCAGGTGGCTCTTCAAGCGGCTCACGTAGGCAGATTTAAAGGGGCAGAGTTTGCACTTGAAGGGCTTGTGGTGGCCGTGGTGAGACTGTACGTGTCTGTCCAGACTGGTGATAAGACAAAATATACAACAAATTAGGGAGGATATGAGATAAAAGATGAGAAAGAATAGATAGAATGAGGACAAACAGGATAACAGATCAAGAGAGAAAGTGACAAGAATAGAGGAAAGAGAGAGAGAGAGAGCATCCACTTTGATGATTTCAACAGCAGGGTTTTTTTTATTTTCAGCAGCATCTAAAGCGCTCGATTCTGTTTACCTCACAAACAACAAGCCGCACATTTCCAATGACTACAGAACAAGGAGCCGTGGGGTGAACTCATCTACCCACAATCCCTTGGTGGGAGCGAACGTGTGAGAGCCTGTGGGGACGGTGGCTGTGTTTTTAATGCCAGCCTCCTAGGTGGCATGGGAATGCGGCTTCTTTCTGGGTCAGGGCACATACAGTACAGAGGGATTACACCTGGGAGCTCAGAGGAGATGAGGACTCTCTCTTCCCTCTCGCTCCGTGTCTCTGTGATGGATAAAACAAATCGCGCTACCAAAAATGTCTGTCTCGCTGTAATGTTTGTCTTGCTCTCCGAGGAGGCAGGAAATCTTGGAGGAAGATTGAGGATTCAAAGGGATCATGATAGGGTAAACAGAGTAAGGTGTAAAATTGTGCTCTGTACAAAATGAGTTTAACATCCAGTTGATTTGCTGAACAGCTGATGCAAGACTGGTAAGGTATATAAGGGTGAGAACTAAGGGTGTAAGAAAATATCAATACACTTGCGATATTATGTTTTGTGATACTGTGTCGATTCTCAAAAACACTTTAATTTACATGCAAACATTTGTAGCAGACAGGGGCTTAGATTGCACAAAAAGTGGTGCTAAGATGTTGGATGGTACACTCAGATTTTATGCATATGGCAGTGTTTTCTTAATGCTAGGGCAGTTTTCTTAAAATTAGTTTGTGGTTTTAGCTGATGTGTGTCTCCTCACTGTGTTGACCGATGCTCGTTCATGTCTATGTAGAGCGAGCACAAGCGCGAGCAACAGGACGCTGACTTTAGTTGACTTTGCGGTCACAGGTGTCGCTGTTAACAAGCAATTTCTGATTCTTACAAACAGTCCCTTTAAAGGTCCCATATTATGCTCATTTTCAGGTTCATACTTGTATTTTGTGTTTCTACTAGAACATGTTTACATGCTGTAATGTTCAAAAAAACCTTTATTTTCCTCATACTGTGGGCCTGAATATGCCTATATATACCCTCTGTCTGAAACGCTCCGTTTTAGCGCATTTTGACGGAATTGCAACGGAATTGCGTTGCTAGGCAACAGTTTGGGTCCATGTGTACTTCCTGTCAGCTGATAAACTGGGACACATTCAGAATATTATGTTTAAAATTGTGTAAAGGGTCTAATTATTGTATATTTGTGACATCACGAATGGGCAGAAATCTTGTTGGCTTGTTTCAAATGCAGAGTTTCTGCATATGGGCTGTGTGTATTTCTCTGTGGATTGAGCGTTTCCATACTTTCACAGCATTTATATAGGACTTAAGCCTGCTTTATAATAAAAAAACATGATAATCTCACTTTTTTATAATATGGGACCTTTAAGTTACTTTGTGGAGATTAACTAGCAGCTACACAAGTTAGACACCATCAGTTGGTATTGATGTTACAATAGTTGGAAGTATTTTTTGCGTCACTGTGTAACGTTACCTACAGGGGTAAGTAACATTATAAGGTGTTAGGGTTATCATTTTTACTATTTGAATATATATTCAAATTGAGAATAGACAGCCCTACACGGGACTCTACTGTTGAAACAGTGTTAGAGGAGTCGTTCATAGACTCCGCTCCTCCCTACTTACTTGTGTCTGAAGGGCGAGACGAACTGGCAGTACTGGCAGCTGTATTTGTCTTCTCTGCTGAACAGCGCCATGGCTGAGTGGCTCCTCTCATGGGACCTCAGTCCCTGCATGGACATGAAGACTCGATCGCACTGGGCACACGGGTGACCCCCTGCTGCTAAGCGCTGCTTCAGTTCGCTTTCCAACACCACGGCCCTCGCCGCAGCCACGAGGGCCGCCGCCCTTCCTTCGATGGCATCCGTTTCTGGTTCCAGTGTCTCAGCGGCGATGACGGCAACGCCATCGGAAACTGAGGGCGGACCCATCATTGGGGCCACGGGTCTCTCGAGGCCGTCGACTGCTTCAGCTGCTTCATCCCCCTCGAGGTCGCCATTAGTCAGGGTCTCTGAAGGCATGGTCAGGGGGACCTCGCTGACTTCCTGCTGCAAAACAAAACGGAGAAGATGTTCAGTACAGCCTCTCTGTGCCGGTTGAATTTGTCTGTCGCAGCCTTTTTGTTATGCGGATGCACAACACTGCAATAAAAGGAGAAAGATTAAGGGTGACAATTTATTTGGATAGTCCAATGTTGACACTCAATCAGCTACCAGATGACAAAAAGAGCTGTTCACTGAAGTATCACTTAGAGTCTGGCACCTCTAACCGTTTTCCCTAAATCAGGCAAATCATGTTAACGGCACATAAGCAACAGTTAAACATCTGTCTAACACCTCTGGTTCTGTCTGTGCTGTATCGGTGCAATCATTTTCAGTTAAGTGTTGGTTACAGCTCTCTCTCTCTCTCTTGGATACATTTGTGCTGAAGATCAGCATGTGGGTATATCAGTGACCTGAAAGCCTTTCTATGCAGCACGTTTTTCAGCCAAAACAACTGTCCAAAATAATCAGCTGCAGCTGAGCCTGTAAATGAAAGTGTTTCTGGTCCAAGAACGTATGAATGACTGAAAAACATGACCAGCGTAGGAGAGCCTTAAAGGGATAGCTCAGGTGTTTCTCAATGAGGTTGTATGAGGTACTGATCCATAGTCAGTGTATTACCTACAGTAGATGACGGTCGGCACGCCCCCAGTTTGGAGAAGGAGACAGGAGTTACCGACATGGGAGCAAAGCAATGTGCTGCTGCGGACGGGGCCGGCAGCAAAACGTATTTTAGACACCTAAAAGAAAGGCCCGATGTTTCCGACTATATTATTGTGTGACTACACAATAACACCAACAAATTAACTGATTGAGGCGGTAGTAGACCAGCAACCGCTGTATTCTGCAAGGTAAAATTACAGTTTTTTTCAGTGGAGTCTGGTGGCTTTGGCGAGACTATAGATGGGTACAATGTCTTCAGTTCCTCTTCGGAAAGGGCTGTCTCATGGCAAGGTTAAACGGCAATAATATTCTAAATATAGCGTACACTTAAACTGATATTGATTTTTTTAGGTGGCTAAAAATCCATTTTGCTGCCGGCCCCCGTCCACAGCAGCGCATTACTTTGCTTCCGTGTCAGTAACTCCTGTCTGCTTCTCCAAGCTGGGGGCGTGCCGACCGTCATCCAATGTAGGTAATACACTGACTATGGATCAGTACCTCATAAAACCCCACTTCAAAACACTGAACTATCCCTTTAATAGTAACCTTAAATCAACTCTTACCCTGACCTGAAACTCTGTAGTCTGCCGGTATTTACTGACACGCCATACTTAGTTGATATTGAGTTGATTGCACTATCCAAAAGGAATGTGACGTGAACATTTGAGTCCAACCCATTGAATCTGCCCCGGAGCTTTATTACATATCAATCCCAACTCTCCTCCATCTTTCTTTATATATATATCTCAACTGTATCACTCTAAGAATAAGAATAAGAATAAGTGCAATCAAATTCATCTTAACAAAGTCAATCACAAATGCATCTTGTCCTATGATTAACAACCAGTATTACTAGCTGCTGCTGATGCTGAATCACCCAGAAAAGAATACAAAACTAGTCAGACAACAAAACAGATAAAGAGCTAAAACAGAAGCACATTTGCACATCTACCAACAACAACTGCAAAACATAAAACTCCAGCATCCATTTCCTCTTCCTTCATCTGCCGGAGTGTTGGCTGGTTTCTGTAGTCGTCACAAGCAGACAGACAATCACCGTGACTTTTTTATTGCCTCGAGGAAGCTCATTCTTTCTGTGGAAGGACCTGACCCTGCACTTCATGCAGCCATAAATAAGATGTGGCATCCACAGGCCCAACCTTGCCATCCAGTCTGCCCTGACTGCACTGTCAGCCTGTTCTTCATCCAACTGTATCAGAAATCATTGCAGTTCTAGAGTTGGAAACCGTATTCATGATGCTATAAAAATAATTTTTTACTTTCTGCAATGTGTAAAACATACAGTAAATTCCATCTGTTAGAGATGTTGTAGGGCCATAAAACGTGCAGTTCACCCATAACCCTGGCATGTGCCATTAGCTTTAAATGCTATCCCATATACTGAATATACCTACAAGTCAAACTACAATTTGTTGTAGTAGATCTCAGTTGCCAAAGTGAATACTGTACATCTTAAATACATAAAAGACAGACTGAGTGTCTGACGGAAGAACCAGGCCGAGGCGTTGGATCCTTTAGGCCTGTTCCCCTCACTGGCAGCCTCAGTGGAATACTAATGTTCGAATGGTTGCCCGCTGCTGCCCTAAAAGTTATGGCTCACAACTCTGCCCTACACTAACCCAAACCCCCCCTCCACACTTCCCTCTCCACTGCTATGGGACAGTGTTGCTTGTTTTCTCTGGGGGACGCTAACAGACTGTCTACCCTGAAGCCACCGTCAGTAATAAACAAAATAGGAAACAGAACCAAAGTCCAGTAAAACAGATCACTGCAGAGCTCGGAGGATGAGGAGTTAGTTTACGAGACAGAAACACCAGGGACTGCCAAAGTTTAAAGTATTGCTAAAGTAAAATAATCTGGGGAAAAAAAGTTTGGAAACTTGTGTTTGGTGGATTATTTCTCTGTTGTTACAATGCTAATTGGCATTGTATTTTACATCGTTGGAAAGCTTGTTTATTTACCTTCACAATGATGTCCAACTTGTAAGGATCTTGCATTTGTGGGATGAGCAGCACAGCTGATTATGTGGGTAGTGCCCAAGAAAAAATTGCCAAAATGCTCTGCATTGAGTTAATTATTGACATTTCTTTGAACCGTTTTAAGCGAAAGCGTTAATCAGTTAAAATGCTTAATGTCGGTTAACGGTTAAACGGTTAATGGACATCCCTACAAACTATACATTTGCTTGATCTCTAAAGTAGTATCTGCACGATTGGTTGACATCTTGGGAAATACGCTTATTGGTTTTCTTGCTGAGAGTTATGGTGCCTACAAATGGGGTTGTGTTTACCGTGTTTACGAGTCGGGCCCATATGAACGCCCCCTCATGTCGTATTCACGACCGATGGACTCCTTCGGAATTCTAGTTTCATATAAGGCTATCTTCACTTTATCTTTAAAACTGAGCTTGCTACATCCTAAAAATTGGAAGTTACGTTAATGCGTCAAAGAAATTAGTGGCGTTGAAACAAATTTGCGTTAACACGCTATTATCGCGTTAACTTTGACAGCCCTAGTTTTAACATTGATGTGTGTAGTTAATAAGAAAACATTTCCAACTTAATGTAACAAATCCCCAGTTAAATAAGACAAACACTATAATGGCATGAAATACATTTCAAAATAAATCCAACTCTATATTTACCTTGACATGTCCCTCTTTGACCTCTCCGTACTGGACGTGCTTCCTAAGGTGGTTGCAGATGGCTCGGAGGGTGGGGTGCATCTCTATGCAGAAGTTACACCTGAATCCTACGGGAGTGTTATTTACAGGGCTTTCCTGTTCACAGAAAAAGAGTGACAAAAAAAAAACAGTTTTATTCACAGTTTTTTGACATCTTTTAAAAATGCATTTGGGATGAAGATGTATATTTCAAATGATATTATTTAACCTTTTTAAGGACAATAACGGTGTATAATCTGAACCAACTGATGTATTTTACCACAGTCAGAAGATACTACTATTCATTTTTCTATTCTCTGTGAAGTTAGAGACAGCCACTGTTCTCAAATACACATTAAATGTAGAGCTGTAACGATTAAAGGTCCCAAATTGTAAAAAGTGAGATTTCATGTCTTTTATATTATAAAGCAAGTTTAAGTGCTTTATAAATACTGTTGAACTATCAAAACGCTCAATAAACCGAGAAACACACACAGCCTGTATTCAGAAATTGTGCTTTTGAAACAAGCCGTTAGAATTTCTGTCCATTTGTGATGTCACAAATATACAATATTTAGACCATTATATGGTTTTAAACGTACACATTCTAAATGTGTCCCAGTTCATTTATTGTTGTAGTGTATGTAGATAACATCAGCTGAGGTATATTCAGGCAGACAGTATGGGGAAAATATATATATGGGACCTTTAATGGATTAGTTGTCAACTATTTTGATAATTGATTAATTGGTTTGAGTGATTTTCTAAGAAAAAAGTCAAAATTCTCTGATTCCAGCTTCTTAAATGTGAATACTTTCTGGTTTCTTTCCTCCTCTATGACACTAAACTGAATATCTCTGAGTTGTGGACAAAAAAAGACATTTGAGGACATCGTCTTGGGCTTTGGGAAACACTGATTGACATTTTCTGGCATTTTATAGACCAAACAACTAGTCGATCAGTTAAGAAAATAATCAACAGATAAATCAACAATGAAAATAATTGTTAGCTGCAGCTCTAATTAAATGAGATCAATGGTATTTTAATTAACTTGTTATGAAACTAACTAATCACACATCATTATCACTGTTATATATTCCTGGTGACAGTGAAGGGGCAATTTGAAATACATAATTATCTCTTTAATTCGATTTGGCAGAATATGACTACTTTGTGTACAACTGCTATGGTTTTGGGTTTATAAAGTGATGTTATGATAAATTAACAATCCTCTCAGTGATACATGATATCTCTATGAGCTGTTTTCCAAAACCATGGAAGTCTATGCCTCCGGGGAGTTAAAGAGCCGCTGTAATATGATAGACAGTACCAGCTTACAGCATCAGAAGAGTTTGTATTGTATGCTGTCTAGGGCTGTCACAAATTTAGATTTTCACTACACGATGCTATCAGTCAAATTCATCTTTAACTTTGTATATTGTGCATTTTGCTTTTTTTGGAAAATGAATACGAGTGTATGGAGATTACAGTCTATAACCATAAATGTATATTTAAAATTATTTATGAGGCGCTGGATTATTCACACAATATTATCATGTGTATTATTAGCATGATATCAATATTTAATTTTTTAAATATCATGGTTATAGTCAATACTGATGTATCGCGACATCCCTAATGCTGTCAGATACTAATGGTAAATTGTATTCTTACATTTATAAGCTTTAAAGGTCCCATATCATGCTCATTTTCAGGTTCATAGTTGTATTTTGTGTTTCTATTAGAACATGTTTACATGCTGTAATGTTAAAAAAACCCTTTATTTTCCTCATACTGTCTGCCTGAATATACCTGTATTTACCCTCTATCTGAAACACTCCGTTTTAGTGAATTGCAACAGAATTGCGTTGCTAGGCAACAGTTTGGGTCCATGTTTACTTCCTGTCAGCTGATGTTATTTACATACGCTGCAACAGGAAATAAACTGGGACACATTTAGAATGTTTACGTTTAAAACCATGTAATGGTCTAAATATTGTATATTTGTGACATCACAAATAGACAGAAATCCTAATGGCTTGTTTCAAACGCACAATTTCTGAATACGGGCTGTGTGTATTTCTCCGTATATTAATCGTTTTGATAGTTTAACAGTAATTTATACAGCACTTAAACCTGCTTTATAATATAAAAGACATGAAAATCTCACTTTTTACAATATGGGACCTTAAAGGGAGGCTCATATCTCCGCTCACCTTCTCAGTTTTGATCTCGGCTGGTTCTGCTATTTTCTGTTTGCTGAGCAGCTGCCTCCTCCTCTCCTGCCTCATGGCCCGCTTCTGAAACTCCTCGTTGTGGTTCAACAGATGTTTGGCCAGAATTGGGAGAGCCAGGAACTTCAGCTCACAGTGAGAACAATTGTACAACTCGGAGTCCTCGTCCCCAGGATGGGGCGATACCTCAAAGTCCCTCTTCAGGTCGTTGCTGTGGTGGTCGTTGTAGTGCATAGAGAGCAGCTGGCCTGTGCTGAAGGACAACTGGAAGCATTTTAGACACTTGAATGGCAGCCATTCGACCTCTCCGTCCTGCTCCGGTTCAAGTTGAACCTCCAGCGCTTCCTTGTCGTCCTCTGCCATCGCACTGACAGCAGTCTTCTCTGGTTCTTTGGCATAGATAACGGTAAAGTAGCGACCGAGCTTGCTAGCGTGCTGCTTCTTGGGGAAGACACCTGGGTGGCGTTTAATGTAGTGCGAGACAATGCTCTTCCTGCTGAAGGCCTGGAAGGCGCAAAGGGAACACTTTCGTCTCTCCACGGCCAAACGCAAGTCTTCGCTCATCTCTGAATTATCCCCTTCTGATGGCGGCTGTGCAATCACTTTCTCTGGCTTTTCGGACATTGTCTTGGAAGCAGCCAGACAATGGGTATAATAGGCATCTATATCATGCCGCTTCTGGTAGTGTGCTGCCAGACCTTTGCGTATAGGGTTTGTGTATGGACACAGAGCACATTTGAAGACGTTGTTTTTACCCTCTGGCTGAGCACGGACATTGTTGTGCTTGATACGGTAGTGGCGAGCGATGCCTTTCCGGGTGGAGCAGAAGTATTTGCAGAGCTGACACTTGAATATAGCATGCTTCTCTGTCTTATTGATGGGTAACTGGGAGAGGGCAAGGTCCAATTCACTGACCTGCTGGACTTTTGCTGCGCTTGATATATTACCAGCGCTGCATTCGGCTACTGGCTCTGTGTCTTTATCAGTAGAGAAATATGTCAGAGAGGGAGAAAACATTTCAGAGGCCGACTGATTGTGATATTTCTCATAATGGATTTTGAGTTTCTCCAGAGTGCCGTGCGTGTACGGGCACATTTTGCATCTGTACGCGCCATAGCCTTGCCTTTGAGTTTTGCACTTGTCGTCTCCTTCGTTTGCGTCAGCTATTTGCTCTATATCATCTGCAAAGTCTTCCGCGGTGACTTTCACTAACGGGTGTCTCTTTTGATAGTGAGTTAGGACGCCGTGGATTCGGGAGTTTACATACGGACAGTGGCGACATTTATAGACAGAACTGGGGTTGATGTCGGCCTCCTGCGCAAAATCGGCAGCTTTTACTTTCATGCCCGGGTGCTTCTTTCCATAGTGAGTGAGGAGGCCATGGAGACTGTTGTACTCTGACAGACATACAGTGCACTGATAAGTATTGTTAGAGATGGAAAGACGTGGGTGGGGAGGATGGGGATTGCTTTCTTGAGGTGTGCTGACAATGACCAGCGCTCCATCATCTTCAACAGACTGGCAATTGAAAGACGCATGTTCTTTGGCAACCTGCTGGTGGATCTTTTCAACTGAGCCATTTCCTTTGATAATATCCAAAAGCACAGATTCGTCCCCTTTAATGACCCAAGGGTGGACTGCCTGATAGTGACTAGTGATGTCCCATATTGTACAAGCCTCAAAGGCACAGTCTCTGCATTTGTAATGTTTAGTTTCCGCATTGCCTCCTTGCTGGGTGGTCTCCGGACCAGCCCATAGCTTGCTGGCCATGTATGTGTAATCGACATTGTGCTCAGGGTGGCGTCTTTGGTAATGGAGCAGCAGGCCTTGGGGTTCGGCGTGGGAGTAAATGCACCATTCACAGTGGTAGCCAGCCTCCAGAATGCCATCTTGGTAAGCCCAGTGTAAAATGGTCATGGCTGTGGCTTTCACAGTGGGGTGCTCTTTCTTCAGATGCTTCTTCAGGGCATAGACGTAGGGGGACGTGTAGGAACAGTGTCT
Organism: Sebastiscus albofasciatus; assembly: GCA_916701655.1. Taxonomy (NCBI): domain Eukaryota; kingdom Metazoa; phylum Chordata; class Actinopteri; order Perciformes; family Sebastidae; genus Sebastiscus; species Sebastiscus albofasciatus. Next base: position 10,498 of record CAKAOI010049103.1, read on the forward strand.
GCACTTCAGGGAGCGCAGAGGCGTAGTGTTTTCGGGGTCCGGAGGGGCCGGGATTGAGGCAGAAGAGACGCTGCTCGACTGGACCATCTGTGCACGCTCGCGCTGACTCCGGACAACCGCGGTGTGACGACGTACAAGGTCAGCGTTGGCCTTGGTATCCCTGTGCTTCTTCTGGTAATGAATAAGCACACCTTTTACAGTGCGGTTGCCATAATCACAGTGCTGACAAAAGAACAGCTCGTCCTCACCTTTCTCACCACTTCCCGGTTTAGGGCTTGTGTTGTTAGATCCATCGTGACCGTTGTTCTGAAACTGCTTCATAAACTGCTTGGGAGCGGCAATTTGCAATTCATCCATTAATTTCATCAAACCGGGTGTGGGGGCGCCATGTTTGATATATTTTGCTGTCACTTTTACTTCTGGGTGTCTCTTTTGATAGTGGACCAACACGCCAACAACAGATCTGTTGCTGTACACGCAATGTTTACAGTAGTACATTTCTTCATCTGATCCATACAGCGCCGCACTTGATTGTTTCGGAGACGTAGCCATGTTGAGGTTATATGAGGAGTTTGCAACAGGCTGTGACTGATCCACCGAGATAACCTTCATGGTTTTCTGTATACGGAAATAAGACGCCTTTTGCTCCGGGTGTTTCTTCTGATAGTGGACCAAAACGGAGTGCATGTTGGGACTGGCGAAAGAACACACATCACAATCATAGACAACAACATTGCCGCCAATAGATTCTTTGAGAGGGTCTGTCTCAGCACTGGCTTCGGGGGTCTTGGGGACTGTTTTCGGCGTCGGGCTGGAGGAGGACCTGGGGGTCGATGCGGCTGAGTTCAAATTCTTGGGGCCAGAGTTCAATATTTCCCTCAGGGTTTGCGATTCACCCGTTTTGTGGGATTGCTCCACTACGTAGCTGGAGAAGATCATGGCGTTGTTGATTTTCACTGTGGGGTGCATTCTTTGGTAATGGGGCATCAGGCTTCTGACGTTGGGACTTGTGTACGAACAAAAGCGGCACATGTATACCAGATTTGGTTGGTTGAAGTTGAGCACGTTGCTCGCCTCGGGGTGGTGATCCATGTAGTGTTGGTGCAGATCGTTGTAATTTGTGTATTCGATGTAGCACTCTAAGCAGCGGAAGACCGCGCTCTGGTCCTCGGGGTCCAGGATGTACTTAAAGCTGAACTTAATGTACGGGTGCATCCTCTGGTAATGGGTGCTGACGCTACGAGCCGACTTGTTGTGGTAATCACAGTGTTTACAGTAGAAACGCGCAATTCCTACCTCCTCTGAATAATCAGCGTTCTCTTGGATAGCACCGTCACTAGGGTCAGCAGAGATGTTTTCACTATCATCCGAGAGAGTCAGCGATATAGGAATGTTTCTAGGTTTCGACTTGGGGTTGCTTTTTCTTTTCCCTATTCTGCCTCCCTCGTTGGAGCTCATCGAATCTCTTGCGTGAAGCTGTTGCATGTTATAAGCAAAGACGGGGTTTTTATTGTCATGGTTTCTACCCTCATTATCAGCGCAGGCGTGATTTTCTCCTGCATCTTCATCATCCATATCATCTAGGTTTATGATCATGTCCTGTTGGCTTTGGTTTATCTTACTTTGAAGGTTACTGGCAATTTCATCGATTCTAGTTCTCTTCTTAACCGAGGACAAATCCAGAGGCAAGTCGTTGATGGACTTCCTGGCTCTTTTCCCTGTTACTAAGGGCTTTTTGGTGGCAAGTCCTAAAATGGAGGTCTGGGTTTTTTGTAGAAAGATCGGAGAAGCATCCACTTCAGAGTCCGGCTGGTCGGTCAGCTGGCTTTCAAAGACAGTGGGATCTAGGTCATCACAGTAGGAATGCTTATGCTGCTGGTGAACCCTCAGACCTTTCAGAGTGGTGGTAGAGAAGCTGCAGAGCGTGCAGCGATGAGGATTCGGCTGGTCGTTTGCTGTGCTGGTTATCTTCTTCCCGTTGACTTTGGAACTTACATTACCCCCGTTAACTGGCTCTGCGGCACTGTCATTGTGAGGATCTGGACTATCACTTGTTAGGTCCATGGTGTCTAAATCTGAGGATAAGTGGCTCTGTTTGTGCGTGCCTAATTTAAGAGGGCTAGTGCAAATAAACGGGCATTCGTCACATTTATACACGGTGGTTTTACCGGAGAGGTGAATGTTTTCAATGTGGCGGGAGATGCTTCGCCTGTGAATGGTGAGGAAGGAGCAGAAGGGGCACTGGAAACGGTTCATGTACTTTCTAAATGGGATTCCTTTAGTCTCCAGTAATTTATTGTCCTCATCAGTTAAAAGCTGCTTTGCATCTGCTGACAGGGTCCCAGTGTAGCTGGGATCGTCTATATCGCCCAACTCTTCTTCGTCGTCATCCTCTAAGCTGCTCCTAGAGTCTTCCTCATTGAGTAAGTTGCCATCCATCTCTACGTCATTCTTGGAGACATCAGAAGAAGTGAACCTCTTGGACAAAATGGAGGAACCTGTGCTGTTGGGTGTTACTGCACTAATCTGCGCGTATTGAAAGGATGGGATCTCTGGGACGGACTCCTCCAACGTATTTTCTGCTAGTTTTCCTACCGGCTCTTCGTTTCCTTGAACGTCAGCGAAACTCATCGTTGATCTAGTCGGGCTTCGGGAAGCAGAGGGAGAATCCGGTTTGGGTGAGCTCGCACTCGCCTCTCCTTCCAGCTCCGCAATGCCAGAAACTATCTTGACCTTGTCGCTGTGTTCTTTCACCACGTGATCAGTCCAGCTGTCCTTCTGGTCGGTCTGATAGTCACACCATTCACAGGCAAATGTTCCCTTCACCAGTCTGCTGGCTGAGTCCAACTCCTCTCCGGTCTCGGCGTATTCGGAAGGTTCTCCGGTGCTCTCCGAGGGAACCTTGTTGTGGTACATTAGTTGGTGTTTCATTATCCTTGCTTTGCGTGGAGACTTGTATGTGCAATACTGACAGGAATACACTTTCGAATGGTCATTGCGCATTATAACAGTGTAGCTGGGCTGCTCGGCTGTCTGCGAGGAGATGCTCGCATCGGAATCGTCCTCTACAACGTTATGCACTTTTTTGGTGTGGTTTCTTAAGAATGACTTGGATCTGAAGTAACGGACACAGAACTTGCACTGGTAAAACTGCAGGTGGGTTTCAGCCGTCTGCTTTTGTGGTGTTTGGTTAGAGTTGTCAGTAGAGTTGGGGCCTAAAAAAGATGAGAAAGAACGTGAGATGTCTGCTGGAAATAGTAAATGAGTAACATTTCGTTATTATTTAAACTTTCTGTTGTTTCAGTCGATAAAATATGGAGTGAAATTAGTCTCAAAATGGTCACAAATGTGTAATACATGACCCACAACTGAAAAATAAGATTTACAAATGTGTATGTGTGAACGATTTGTGCATCATTTTGGGTACTCCCAAATTTCTGTTCCAATCAACACATAAATACTAATCAATTTGAACACAGCACACATCACAATCTGTATAAATATTTATATTTTACGGAACAGATTTTTCGCTTCAACTTCACAGATCTGATCACTTTCACTTTTGAAAGGCTTCCTGTTGATGCTCGGATCGCCCAATACGCATGGATCAGGTTACATTTGCGTGAGACTATTTTCCCGTCTCCAGCTCAAACAGATCCACAAATGCCTGCTGTGTTCAAGTACTGCTGAAAAACTGGAACATCTGGGGCTTTTGGTGAAATTGTGTGTCATTTCAAAGTGGGGAAAACGTTTTTCTAAATAGACAGAATAGCTCGTCACCCCCTCGATTAAAACACATACATTTACAACTATATACTCAATACAGTAGCCTATAAATGTAAATATATGGTTTGAATAAGCTACTAATAGGTGGTGGACGTGTTCTTCTGCTGGGAAAACAGCAACTCGGCAAATACATACCACCACTGTTTGAGCTAGAGACCGTCTCCAAGCTACACACGCAAATATAACCTGATTAGAGATGCACCGATCAAACTTTTTCAGTCCCTTTAACAATACTTGGACTACGGGTATCGGCTGATACCGAGTACCGATCCGACACCAGTGTCAGGCTTGACTTAAATATTGCTTTCCTAACAAATAAATACATAGATATACATTTACTGAATTGTTGGTGGTGAGTGTGAGGTTGTTGGTGGTGTTTTAGCTGTGAACGTAGGTGTAGCAGTGTGTGTACAGTTTATTTGTCAGTGAATAAATGCTACGAAACTACAACTCCGCCAGAGACCGGAGCCAACTTCCTGTATCATGCAGCTCTGGCTCCGCCTCTTAAGGTGGGCTGTTAAGGTGGACCAGCTTTTCTCCTTAAAGTGACGAGCTGCTCCTCTGAGCCACTCAGCTTTGAGTTAATTATTAACATTTATTTTAACCGTTTTAACCAATAGCGTTAATCGGTTAAAATGCTTAATGTCGGTTAACGGTTAAACGGTTAATTATGGATATCCCTAATATCAAGCGATACGAACGCACCCAGGAAGCTTTTCAAAGGCGAAAATGTGAAGTTGAGGCTAAAAATCTGTACGTAAAATATTAATATCTATTCAGATTGTTATCTGTGCAATTGTTCAAATTAATTTGTATTTGTGTGCAGATTGGAACGCATTTGTGAGAACCCCAAATTACGCACAAATTGTTGTACACATTTGTAAATCTTATTTTTCATTCGTAAATTACCTCACACACATTTGTGACCATTTGGAGAGTAATTTCACTCCAAAATAAAACCAGCGAGGACTCATACATTTTGTGCTTCCTAAATAAAATATAAAATCATCCTACTATGAAGTTATTTGAAGCAAAAAAAAGAAGCATTTCCTAATCCTCCACAAATGAAACTGTAACATTGATTCAATGTGGTGGACATACTCATTCCAGCTTTAGGAGGCGTATAATCCTTGCCCTCCTTGTCCTCACATTCCTCCTCCTCCTCGTCTTCATCCTCGCCTTTCAGAGAGTCAGACTCGTCCGCATCTGCAGGCTGCAGGAAAGCGGTGTGCACTTCCTGAATGTGGGTCTTCAAGTCGTCATATGACTCGGCACGGAAGTCACAGCCGTCACACTGCAATACCTCCATCACTGAAAAGAGGGAGCACTCCCTGGAAAATCAGGGAAACCTGCAAAGAGAAAAAACAGAAACATGAGGACATGCAGCATTTTTCCAATGAGTACACAGCTATAACACATGTCTAATTAAGTGGGTGTGATAGAAAATAAAAGTCATTTATGAGAATCGTGTTAAATTATTCATAGGGAGCCATTTATAGCGCACGTTAACGTGTATTTACTGTTGCACGGAGACTCGTATGTACAGAGCTATTACAAAGCAGGAATAATATTATTCTGTAACGCTTCAATATTCAGTGTAGTGAACATGCCCCTTCCATAAAAATGAGCTCGGTGATGATCTAGTATGATTACCAATGGCAATCCCTGCTGTGAACAAAGAATAATCAAGTGCAGGATGGAAGACGCTTGCTTTCCACAGAACAAGTAAGACAACGGCCAGCGAAAGATTTAATGCTTTCAAATGATGATTGTGTGTTCAAAAGATATCCTTCTAAAGCAGAGTCTCATCCGCTAGCTTTATAGAGATCAAAGTTGCATTTGCACTAACTGGGCTGGAGGGCAACATGTTTTTTGACTGTGATGCAGCGATACCGATACCAGTACCGGGTATCGGGTATCGGGTCCGATACTGTGCTCATGTACTCGTACTCGCAAAACGGCTCCGATACAATGGCACCGATACCACTTTACAGCAGCGCAACGTTAACCGTCGCCACCATCTTTCGGGTCCTCACGCTCCACCTCCCAGACGGTGCGGGCGACCCCGCTGGGCCGGGATCCCACCTCAGTACTGCAAAATAATATTCTAAAAAAATGTAATGTAGACAATACGTTTGTTCATTTATGAAAAACTGCAACAAATTTGTCGTCTCATTATGAAGACAAAACCACGCAGAAAAAGAGTCACAAATTCATATCAAAATTAGGATTATTTCCATCTCCAAAACGACTGTCCAAAAATTCTGATAGACAAAACATGACAGAGAGGAGAAATGATGAGCAGATGCTGATGTTATTCAGAATACTAAGAAGGTCCCATTCTTGAGCGTAGCATCGTTCTAAGAACAATGGAGGGACTGAGGAGGGATTATGGGCTGATTTGTCCCGTTTTTATTACCTTGGGATAAGCAACAGCTGGAGAGCAGCTCCACAGCTCAGTATTTAGAGCAGACTATTCCATCAGATTGTATCAACCGCTCTGAAATAAGATTGAATGAATCAAACGGAGAGATGAAGGTTTTATGTCTTTGGGGCTTCTCTGCGGTTTTGGACTTGGCCAGAGAAATGGAAGTTGATGATGTGGCCGTCGTTTCGCAGCTCTTTCATCATCGCTTTCTGATCAATTCTCATTTTGTCTCGCAAAACTATATAATAATATCACAGATAGCATTTGTAGCTCGCTCCGGTTCTGAGATAGGTAGTTAAAAGGAACACTTTACAACCAGGAAATCAAAATCTAAAAATCAAAACCTCAAATCAAAACCTAATTAATATGTTTATTAACACACGTAAAAAGTTATTAATTTCTGTGAACACATTATGTTTGCTTTAAGGCTGTCAATCCATTAAGATAGTTAATCGTGATTAATCCCAAATGAATTGCACTTTTTTTCTTTGTCAAGGGAGATTTGTCAAGTATTTCAATACTTTTATCAACATGGGAGTGGGCAAATATGCTGCTTTATACAAATGTATGTATATATTTATTACTGGAAATCAATTACCAACACAAAACAATGTCAGATATTGTCCAGAAACCCTCACAGGTACTGCATTTAGCATAAAACAATATGCTCAAATCATAACATGGCAAACTGCAGCCCAACAGGCAACAACAGCTGTCAGTGTGTCAGTGTGCTGACTTGACTATGACTTGCCCCAAACTGCATGTGATTATCATAAAGTATCTGTAAAGGGGAGACTCGTGGGTACCCATAGAACGCATTTTCACCCCTTTGAAAATGGCCATGCCAGTTTTTCCTCAACAAAATTTTGCACAAGTTTGGAGCGTTATTTAACCGCCTTTGCGATAAACTAGTATGACATGGTTGGTACCATGGTAGGTTTTCTACTTTCATATGATGCCAGTATCTTCATTCTAGCTTTAAAACTGAGTCCGCTACAACCTAAAAATCACAAGTTGCGTTAACGTGTTAAAGAAATTAGTGGCGTTTAAAACAAATTTGTGCGTTATTACGTCAACTTTGACAGCCCTAATTTGCTTAAGACAATAGGTATAGGACAATAACATATTGGAGATGTTTTAGACAAAGTTACTCCAACATCACAAGTTCTACTTTTAAATGTAAAGTAATAATATTGTGAGTGAAGTTCTTTAATTGCTATTATTGCTGCATGACTACTAATTACTACTATAAATATAAGTGTGTCAAGAGATCAAAAAGGTAACCTAAAGTAGCTTAAAGATCCCATATTATATTCAGGTTCATACTTGTATTTTGTGTTTCTCTAGAACACGTTTACATGCTGCCTCTGTCTGAAACGCTCCGTTTTAGTGCATTTCAACGGAATTGCAAAGGAATTGCGTTACCAGGCAACAGTTTGGGTTCATGTTTACTTTCTGTCAGCTGATGTTATTTGCAACAGGAAATAAACTGGGACACATTTAGAATGTTTACGTTTAAAACCGTGTAATGGTCTAAATATTGTATATTTGTGACATCACAACTGGACAGAAATCCTAACGGCTTGTTTCAAAAGCTCAATTTCTGAATACGGGCTGTGTGTATTTCTCTGTATATATTGAGCGTTTTGATAGTTCAACAGTATTTATAAAGCACTTAAACCTGCTTTATAATATAAAAGACATGAAAATCTCACTTTTTACAATATGGGACCTTTAAAGAAAATTAAAGAAATGAACGCTTGACAGGAATTGAATCAGCGCCTCTCTAACTCACTGTGCACAAGAACCCGATGAAGTTTCACAAAGCTGATATTTATAACAAGGCTCCCATTCATATCCAAGGCCTGTGCACAAAGACACAACTAACATGGAGGATCTGTAATGGTATGGGTATGACTATAGTGGGATTCATTGGGTCTGTTGATTGCTCTCCATAGATGCATTATGGCCTTTCAGTATGAGACCATTTTACAAGACCAAGTGCACCCTGTGGTACAATACATGTTTCCACCTGTTAAGGTGATCATATCCCCAATCTTGGAGTGGAAAGGCAAACACAAAATTCAGGCTGTACCTCGGTTTTGGGGTCACGGTTCGGTGTGTTTTCGGTGTAGCAGGGAAAACAAAGATAATAATAATTAATCTATGTATTTTAAAGATGTAAACATTCAACACAATAAGTCATAATTATCCATAATTCTTGCTGTAGAAGTTTAGGCATTCAAACGCTGGTATATTGGTAATAAGAAAGAAAAAATAAGAAAAATAAATAACACAAATGACCAAATGTGCTCCATCCTAGGGCTGTTGATCATTCCTGAACTGTTTTGGCTTGTTTATACGGAGCCAGCATAAAAAACAAGTAACATGCACAAGTGAAGGTACATTGTAGCAGGCTCTGAACACTTAAACCACATGCTTTAAGTCTGTGTTGTGTAAGATCGAGTGTGGTCGCATATGCAGCAATGACTTTTTTCGATAAACTGCACTGACTTATTTTCAACATACTATACTATGACATGTTTTACTTTTTTTTCATCATACTATACTATGAATTTTTTTCCGATATACTATACTAAGATCTTTTTTTAAACTTTTTTCTCAAAACATACTATGACTTTTTTTTTTTTTTTACCTTTTTTCGACATACTATACTATGACCTTTTTTTTAAAAAATTTTTTAGACATACTATACTATGACTTTTTTTTTCGATAAACTACACAGACTTTTTTTCGATATACTATACTATGAACTTTTTTTTTTTTTTTTTTTACTTTTTTTCCCAGGCACTTTTTTTCAATAAACTACACAGACTTATTTTCAACATACTATACTTTGACTTTTTTTCGACAGCATTAGTACAGCATTAGTTATTGCTTTGGCACGGTCTGAATCCTCAGTGAAAGGCTCCCTGAATGAACGCTGTGGAGAGACGGACTCGCCGTCCACTCTGTCTTTGTCTCATTCCGCTAATCGCCACATTTGGGTGATTTTGCCGCAAATGAAATGTTTGAGGTGTATCCACAGATATACCCGACTTCAGTTGAACAATGTTGGCATACAGTTTGACACAAATCGTTGTTCATTGAGCTTGACTAACCGGGCTAACCTGACTATCATTCAACAGCGCTGCTACAGGTGGCCATTCTCCTCATTGCTCTCTTTGATATAATGGCAGGTGTTTCCTTTTTTTGTCCATCCCTGCATGTCAATGTCAGCTGGAGAAAAACTTGAAATACAAGATTAAAACAACAATGAAGTGAACACATGGAAAGTTGTGTGCACACTAGCATATGTATGCATATCTAAAAACACACAGTGTGTGTATACTGCACATCAGATCAGTTTGTACAGATGCCGCAGCATGCAACAACATTTTAGTGTTTTTCTTTTGTTCCAAACTCCTTTGTGCGCTGGGGGGAATGCAAAGGGAAAATAATGCATAAATAAATACATACATTTAATAATGTATAAATACATTTAAAATTAGATTAAAAATATATTTGAAATAAATGCAAAAATAAATAAATACATTTAAAATAATATATAAAACTAAATAAATAAATAAAAGGGGAAATGAAATAGAAAAGTAGATGGATAGGGGAATTAATACAAATGTAAATAAAGAAACAAATTAAAACAAAAATATCAATTTACAGAACAAATAGTCAAATTTGTATCGCAATTTGTATGCAATTAATGCCTATATTTATTTTCTATTATTTTTGGTACATTTAATAGTGTATTTATTTATTCATCGAGTCATTTATTCATTTTGGACTTTTGGCAGGTTCCATCTTCCGTATATGCTAGCATACAAGGAAGACAACTTCCATTTAAATGAAATGAAATGTAAATGTATGAAAATACTAACGCACTGATGGACACGCACTTTTTGTTGAAAGCTGAGAGACATTTTTCTAAAATACTATTTCTTTATAACGAGTATTCATTTGTGTATTCTATTAGGCAAAGACAAATATTTTGCATGTATTCAAAGAGGATTAATGGTTCCCACTGGGGACATGACCCTTTGTCGAATAATGAAAAAAGTCTACATCACAATACGCCATGATTCGTTTGTGTCTATAATCCAACTAAATCCAATCTATAAGCATCAGTTCTCCGTTTATTGTTGCTGAAATGCCAGAAGATGAGGATGTTTCATCAATGGATGATAAAATCATAATCAATACCATTCTATAACACTGTCATAATCAACACTTGCTGCTTTGATTTAGATCTCTTAAAAATATGGGGATAGATTCATCCTAATTAAGTTACATTCATACAACAGCAGCATTATGAAGCTGCTTTAGAGCGAGAGTGGCATTAACACAGCTCCACTATGTGTTCTTCATTAGGCGCTTTAAAGACAACACATTAATTTTATTCAGCCTGATGTTGCGTTTCACACAGGCCAGTAGGCCAGAACATTTTCTGGAAATTTCAGTGCTCGATATTTGTAATTATTATATATTTCTGATGTAATTTCAAGTCAATAAGCAGGTCGATACAATAGGTTGTAAGGTTGTGATTTAATAGGAAATAAACTCAGAAAAAAAAGTTTGGAAACTTGTGTTTGGTGGATTATTTCTCTGTTGTTACAATGCTAATGGTCATTGTATTTTACATAATTGGAAAGCCTGTTTATTTACTTTCACAATGATGTCCAACTTGTAAGGATCATGCATTTGTGGGATGAGCAGCACAGCTGATTATGTGGGGAGCGCCCAAGTGAAATTTGCCAAAATGCTCTGCCAATGGTAAACAGTGTATTCTCCTGTTGGTGTTGACTCTTGTTGTGAGTTGTTTGATGGATTGGATGATTGAACTCTCTTTCAGTAACAAGGAACAAACAAGACATATTGGCAATTTTACACTTCATTCATTTAATACAATATGTCAGGAGCCTCAGTAGCGGTGGAAGATCCATATGCAGCCACAACAGCCTGGCACCTCCTCCTCATGCTGGTCACCAACCTGGTCACACGTTACTGTGGGATGGCGTTCCATTCCTCAACCAGGATTGGTTGCAGGTCAGCCAGCATGGTTGTGTTGGTCACTCTAACACGTACAGCACGCCCAAGCTGATCCCACAAGTGTTGAATTGGGTTGAGGTCTGGACTCTTGGCAGGCCGTTCCATTCTCTCTACTCCCACATTGTGGAGGTAGTCTGTGATAACCCTGGCTCTGTGGGGGCGAGCGTTGTCATCTTGGAGGATGAAGTTAGGTCCCATTTTGTGGAGATATGGGATCGCCACTGGCTGCAGAATCTCATCCTGATATCTCCCTGCATTGAGATGGCCTTCAATGATGACAAGCCCTGTTTTTTTAGTGACATCATTGAGGGAACACACAACCACGCTGGCTGACCTGGTTGTCAGGAATGCCATCCCACAGCAACGTGTGACCAGGTTGGTGACCAGCATGAGGAGGAGGTGCCAGGCTGTTGTGGCTGTGTATTGATCTTCCACCGCTACTGAGGCTCCTGACGGTGTATTAAATGAATAAAGTGTAAAATTGCCAATATGTCTTGTTTGTTCCTTGTTACTGATAGAGAGTTCAATCATCCAATCCACCAAACAACTCAAAACAAGAGTCAATACCAACAGGAGAATACACTGTTTACCATCGGCAGAGCATTTTGGCAAATTGTTCTTGGGCGCTTCCCACATAATCAGCTGTGCTGCTCATCCCACAGATGCATGATCCTTACAAGTTGGACATCATTGTGAAGGTAAATAAACAGGCTTTCCAACCATGTAAAATACAATACCAATTAGCATTGTAACAACAGAGAAATAATCCACCAAACACAAGTTTATTTAGCACACCATATAGGCCTTGTTTTACTCTGGCCCCATAGATTTGTCTGCAAAAGAGATTATTTTTAAAGTTAATGTGGCGCGTATGCTGATACAGCTATTCCAAATCGATTTCGATCTTTATTTTCTAAGCTGTCCATCCTGTCAATGCTATAAGAGTGCAAAGCTAAATCTGTGTAGTTTTCTTTTAATGTCTTCAATTCTGGCCATATAGTAGGCAGACATTTAAATATTTGCCCTTGCTGTATTCAACATACAATTCCAAAGTTATAGAACATTTGTTAACATGTAATATTTTGCAAAGTAGCTCCACATGTGACGTATTGACATAGATCTAATTAATTAGCCATTAGTTTAAAGAGTTTATTTTGAGAAAAAACAAATACTTGTTTGAAAATGTTTAAAGGTGCAGTGTGTAGGATCTGGCGGCATCTAGAGGTGATGTTTCAGATTGCAACCAACTGAAGCTACTCTAAAGTGTGTAGGAGAACTACGGTGACCGACGCAAAAAAACGTAAATGGCCCTATCAAGAGCCAGTGTTTGATTTGTCCGTTCTGGGCTACTGTAGAAACATGGCGACCCGCTCCGTGAAGAAGACCCGCTCCCTATGTAGATATACACGACTCATTCTAAATGAAAAATTCTTATTTTCAGGTGATTATACACTAAAGAAAACATACTTATTAATATTATATTCCATTTCTACTACACACGGTTCCTTTATGTGAACAAGAAAACATTTCACACTTCCAGTGTAATTTATTTCCACTACAAAAAAACAGTGAAACAATATTGTTCTGTGATGTTGATTCCAGCAGAGATACAGTGAAATGTAGCTTTAATACCGGGATCAAATTCAGTCCACTGATCTGGATACTGCAAAGAAGAAATTTCAAGTGAGATCCAGCCAGAGACAGTTGGGAATCCCGCCCTGCTTCCCACACCCAACTGGCGAGCCAGTGGAGAGCTCCATGTGAGCCGGCCAAGCTGCCAGTATGTCCCTGAGCAACCAGGGGATCCATTGTTGTTCAGGGTCAGGTTACAGCCTCACCACGGGGCCCCACCCTGCTCTCTTGGCAGTTCACTGCTGTTTTGAACAAAGTTGCCTCCTAATGCCAGGTTCCTTGACATGGATATCAAGAGAATCCTTTAGGAGAGAAGGGGAGAGGAATGCCCGGGGAGGAGAAGGAGGAGGAGGAAAAAAAAGCCTCCTACACAACCACCATCTGCCTTAGAGTTGGTTGTGTCTTTTCAGCCAGTCGGTCCCAGCGCCACACCAAAGTTAATGGGTGAGATTGTGTAACTGCTTTCATCTAGTCAGCTGGGGCTCTAACAGGCAGCGACTGAGCTGCTCAGATCCTCCTCTGAGCCGAGCTTCAAGGGCAGCCATTTTAGGAGCTGACTATGTGCGCTTAGGTGTTCAGCCAGCACACAACATGGACCCACAGATCTGATCCTCTTCCTCAAAGGCAGGAGCCGCCTGACACTGGAGAGCTGCTGACAGAAATCTATCTGCCAGATGTACAGGCACTGTACCCAAGCCCCATGCCCACACGGCTCAGCAGAAAACATCTCGCACTCGTGCCAGGCTGACTTTGCCTGGTCCTTTTTCATTTCTCAGGGACGTTATCTCTCACATGAAGGGATTTCCAAGCGTTCCAAAATAAAGACAGAATAGGTCAGAGAGAGTGAGCGGCACGCACCGACACTTTATGGAGAAAAAAACTGCCAACCGTGTTCCACGAGGGGGTCTAAAAATGTGTGGTATGCCTGAACTTCTTTATCTCCCGAGCTCTGAAACCCTGAGGAGAAGAAGAGGGGAGAGAGAGGAGCAGTAGGGGGAGAGCAGGCCTGAAGGGGAAGGGTGGGAGGAGAAGGGAGGCAGCGAGCGAGAGAGCATGACAGAGCCACCTGGAATACCTTCAGCAACCGAGGACAAAGCCTGGGCTCCCCAGATTCCAAAGTCTACTGACATTTGTTAATCACCAACCGGTCTCTCTGCATCGGCGAGTTCTGCCAGCAGTCACACCCTCTACTCAAACTGGCTGACAGCAGCTGCTCTGTCTGAAAGAGGGCCTTTGAATAAGCCAGCATTAAGCTGATTAGGAGTACAGAGGTTTTGTCCTTAACTGTTGGTGAGCGCTACCATCTCATGCCGTCGGGGGGAGAGAAAATATTATTATCCAGATGATTCATCTGGCAAACAAGACGGGATGTTGCATCTTGTCAACCTGCACGCCCTCAATAATTAATGACCCATTGATTGGAAATGACAGCCTACTTTTTAAAGGAAAAAATACAGTGGGAATAACAGCAGGTAGCCAGGGCCATGGTAATTGATTTTTGCAGAGATGAGATGACAACATCAGAAAAATCAATACATTTCAGTTTGGAGAAAGAGGAGCAAATGTAAATGTATAATAATACTTCAAACTCTGATCTCTTTGGCCCACATTCTCCACCAGCACAGAAAGATCTCACAGCAGAAGAAGTGCAGAAACCGGTATGTCACAGACAGGACCGGCGAGAATCTGGCCTCTTGCACAAACAGGAGATAAGGAGCTGGGAGATCAAGATGGCTACTCCCCATCCTCTGATGTCATCAGCCCAGGAGAAACTCAACACACCAGATCTGATAGTGTGCTTAACAGTTGCTGATACACAAATAACACACTGTCTAATATAATGGCAGATGCTATTAGCTCCCCGGTGTCAGTGGCCAACAATACTATTTTGCACCCGACCCGGGCGCACGTTACATACTGTATGTGTATATTAGGGCTGTCAATCCATTCAAATATTTAATCTTGATTAATCGCAAATTAATCACATATTCAAAACTATAAAATAAAGTGAATCTATAAAATGTACCTTAAAAGGAGATTTATCAAGTATCTATCAGTACTCATCAACATGGGAGTGGGCAAATATGCTGCTTTATGCAAATGTATGTATACTAAACATGATTTTTTTTTATCTAAACCACATTCTAAACATTTAGCTCACATGATGATCATATTCATCAAGAATGCTCCATAAACTAAAAACAGAAAATTGTATTTATGATTAACGGGAAGACGTATAAATAGCACAACATTACATAGACATTCCGCGTGTCATGAGGACGCATTTAGCCTTTTTGCGTGTCATTTATGCCACACAACAAAACTACGGTAACGTCGGCAGTTAGTTTTACGCACGGGACACACCAGGAAAGTCAGGAGCGCATGGCGGCTGCGTGACGTGGTGGCTGCGTGGCGTGGTGGCTGCGTGATTCACGCGTCGGCCGTTCACACCAGCTGCATTTCAGCTGGTGTCAGCTGCGTGTCTGCTGTGTTTCTGCTGCTGCAGCTGCTGCTGTCAGCCCTTTCTTTCTACATAGAGTTTGCCTTTTAATGGCCATTTCATTTCATTATAAATATAATTTATAATTATTTTACAAGGTTAAGAAACGTGTGGTTTTATTTGTAAATAATAGTGATAATCCACAATTTAAACTCCATACTATATTCATTCATGGAGCTCTCCAAGTCACTGCATGTTCTAGAACACTGTCCGGCACATATTTCAGAATAAAAGCCTTGTGTTAACAGATGAAGGAATTCTGTCCACAGAAAAAACACTTGAGGGCTTTTATTTTTAAATGAAAGCAGGAAGTGTTGATTAAAAAATAAGTGTTTACTTTTTTTTCATCTCCGCAACATATTCTACAGATAGACATCGAAACTGTAGTAATGTTGCTGGTATGATGTCAATATACAGTCAATAGATCACTTTCACTGTCTGTTGTTGCTGTGAAACGTGCGTGGCACACATAGGTGAGACCTCTATTCTCTAGAAGAGACGCAGCTGAGACGCGTGTGGCTGCTCTATCCTGTAAACAAGGACGCCAGAATAAAAAACAACAGGTAATGCAGCTGCCAAGCTCTCCTGACGTTCCTGGTGTGTCCCGGGCTTTAGGCAACAAAAACACTTAATTGGGTTTCGGAAAAACATCACGGTTGGGCTTAAAATAAGTACGTACACTAAGTCAAATACCTACGATAACAACGTAGCAGAACTACGGAAAACACGTTACAAACATCACTAAACAACATGTGATGTAACTTAAAAAACAAAACACCCGTCTCCTGCATGCTTGAAAAGTTGCCGGATGCATCCATGTTGCCTCACACCCCCCATAAGCGTTTTTTCTTGTTTTATTCTACGTCACTAGCTCTGAATGTTGCATATTCACGCTGATTGGACTCAGTCCAGACTTCATGGTGTACAAATGACACGTTTAACGCAAGAAAGGCGTTCTTATTGTACGCTAAATGCCTTGCGCATTATCATGGCATTCACACACCTTTCCGCGCAAACGGGCTTGATGATTAGATTAAATCTGGCTCATAAAACCATGCCAAACGGTCACCATCTCTGTTTAACCTCACTACAACTGTAAATGTTAGAAGGTAATATCCAAAACAGTGAAAACCTGGCTTAAAGGTATTGAGTATTGAGTACACCCGACCTCACTTGGTGAGATTTGTTGACATGAATTCAGCTTTTGCAGCTCTTTGCTGTGATTATTTAATCATACGTTCATAAGCAGGCACAAGAAGTTTGAGGCACACCACTGTGGCAAAGCAAACTGCTTAATAACCAGCAGCTTCTGCATGCTGGCACTCTGTGTAAATAACTAATATTCTGATTTTATAACAATCTCATCAATGAAAAATCAGTGCATTTCCCTTTTCTCACTATTCCCCCCCAGTGATAAAGTGCACCTGTCATTTGGGCCCATTATTCCACTTTAAAGTACTTTCTGCTATGAAATATGCCAACTTGTGACAGGATGCTGCTATAGAAGAATTCCCTCAATAGTCTAATACATCTGGTCAAAAAGAGAGAGAGAGTATGACAATGAGCAGTTAAATGCATACTGCATACATTTTATAATAATAGAAAGTAGCTCTTAAAGAGCTTATAGCATCAGGTGCATTTGTGTAAAAATTGATGGAAAAACTTTAAATTTAAAAGAGGTACAACAGTAGCAGCAATGAAAGGCTTTTTACTGTGAAGCAGCTTCTGGTATGTAATGTAGCAAATGTTTGCTTTTTCAATCAATCTGTTGATTTTGTCATTCAGTTTACTAGCAATTCCTCACATTTGAGAAGGTGGGACCATTAATTATTTGGTAATTGTGCTTGAAAAATGGCTTAAAGGTCCCATATTATGCTCATTTTCAGGTTTATACTTGTATTTTGTGTTTCTACTAGAACATGTTTACATGCTGTAATGTTAAAAAAAACTTTATTTTCCTCGTACTGTCTGCCCGAATATACTTGTATTCACCCTCTGTCGGAAACGCTCCATTTTAGTGCATTTCAACGGAATTGCAACAGAATTGCGTTGCTAGGCAACAGTTTGGTCCATGTTTACATCCTGTCAGCTGATGTTATTTACATACATATGCGACAGGAAATAAACTGGGACACATTTAGAATGTTTACATTTAACACCGTGTAATGGTCTAAATATTGTATATTTGTGACATCACAAATGGACAGAAACAGCTTCTTTCAAACGCACAATTTATGAATATGGGCTGTGTGTATTTCTCCGTATATTGAACGTTTTGATAGTTTACTAGTATTTATAAAGCACTTAAACCTGCTTTATAATATAAAAGACATGAAAATCTGACAATATGAGACCTTTAAACGACAAATCTGATTATGAGATTTTCTGTCCATCAACTCGTCGATTAATTGTTTCAGCTATGTTTACCCGTCACCTTTGTGTCATCAGACCAAACTGAAGCGAGGGAGGAAGTAACATGTATGTTTTTTTATGCATAGTAATATTGATATCATGGCAATATCATATTCCATTGCAAATCCATGTACATAACCAACAAAACACTTCACCTCTTAATTAGAATTAGTTTTAAAAAAATGGATAGAACACGAAAAAAACATCAAGCTCAAGTAGTTTTTTCTCAGTTTTTATTTTTACTTCCTTATTGTACTTATGAAGGTTTTTAACACCTTTGTTTTTACGTTTTTGGACTGTTACACACATCACAACAGACACATCACAGTTGTATTGCATTTGAACTACGAGGCAATTCCATTAGCAAAGATGTTGTGGGCAAGCACTAGTGCAAAGTAAGCCTGTTGCTCAGTTTAATTTTACTTTGTGTACTGGTCAGCTCATCCTCTAATATCATCTTCCCATGTTGTGTGCGAGCCAGCCCACCCACCCTTGTTATCACACTTTTTGTTTTAAGTTTACTAAACATGTAACTCCACAACCTGCTTTTCCTGAATGTGAAAAATTAAAAAAAAAATTAAAACTGTGTCTCTGAATCTTTGCAGTTTACACAAAGTAATATTCAGTCAAAAATAATGAGATTCTAGATATGTATCTGTAACTCCGACCCCTGAATAAAGAAAACTCTATTTAAATCTAGTTGTGATTCAGAAAAATTACGAGGGATGCACCGATCTGACTTTTTCAGTCCCGATTCTGAAAGCGATACCTGGGCTTTGGGTATCGGCTGATACCGAGAACCGATCCGATACCAGTATTTAATTAATAATCTATGCCTCACTGTGTGGAAATGGCTGGGATCATTCCTTTATGGGTTACGGAAACATTGCTTTATTAACTTTGTAAAAGAAAATGTAATAAATAAATAGATATAAATTTACTGAATTGTTATCTATTATTAAAATAATAAATCACCAACAACTTGGCAAAAAAATAATCTGCAAAATTAACAGGAAATACAATTCAGGTGTAAACCTTTTAAATGCAGCAACAAATTGGTCAAAACTTAAACAGGAATTCAAATTCAAGTATATAATGTATATAGTATATAAACATAGAAATGAATGTAATAGATCGGCTCCATTGTCACCGATATCCGATCCAGCTATTTGAGTCAGTATCAGATATCATCGATATCCGATCCGGTATCGGTATATCCCTAAAAAATGACCACCATTAGCTTACTCCAATTTCAAATATGTCTTCCCATTATATTATTGTATTACTAACATTTTTGTGATCATACACCATATTTTTTTTGTTAAAAAAGATCAGTTATTTTCTTTTCAAACTAAATAACTCACTTCCTTTGTGAAGGAAATAGAAGTGAGTTGAATAATAAATATTGATTTAATATGATAATTTAGTTAAATTCCTGAGGTGTCAAAGAAATGTTATATCTTCTACAGTGTGCAAAATACAACCTACTATCTTTATTGACACTTGAAACTCCCTGAAAGCCTCAACAGCAAAATCTTAAAAAAAATTATTTGTCACTTTCAATTGTCAAAAAATGTCTTTTTAAAGCTTACTATGACCAGCAGTGTTCAGTATTACAATTGTAATCTTATATTGTCATTGAATACCCGGTTGTATCTGGTACTGCCTTCTGCCATGTGTGGCCCTAATAGTCCGCAATGCAAAAGTTGTCGCCCCGTACAACCTGGAAAACAGTGGACTTTTACAAATCGACATCATAATGTTGTTATTTCGGCATTTTTTATTTGTTTATTGTATTATTATTATTATTATTTTGGGTTCATAACGCAGTAGCGACATGTGGCTTGCTCCCCAGAAACCGTGAACACAGAACTGGTCTCCGCCTTTTCATTTTGAAAGAACAATGGCCAATGAGGAAACTACAACGGCCGACCAACCCTGTAACTTCATCACTCACTCACTCACTCAGTGACAGACTTTGCATTTGTAGGGCTGGCCCTCTGCGGTCCAGCCAAAAATACGGACTCGGTACGCTGTGACTGAATTGTGACAGACCTGCTTTGCATGAGGTGAAAAGTTGTACAGCGAGAGAGGCCAGTGTGCTGTGTGGATTCTGTTGCAGGGAATAATTGTTACGTGGTAGTGTAGATTTGTGAGTGGCATTACTTTTAGCGATATTAGCCTTGGTGATGTGTGTGCAAAGAGTGTATATAGTTGATTGCCTTGGCTTCCATTATTGAAATCTTATATATTGAGTCTGTGTAAGACTTCCGTATAGCCGTAGCACTATGAACCACCGCGTATCTCGCACACTGATTTTCTATTATTTTGTAAAAGTATTACATTGCTCTTGATGCATCCACATCAAATACCACTACTAAAAGTCCTCTTGACTGTTTTGCAACAAGACCTGTCTTTATCACAGTATGACAGCCTTTCTGTAGCTATGTATCTGAAGGCTCAAATCATCATCCTGAAATCCAACATCTGCTGATGCAAGTATGGGCCAAGTCGAGCAGCAGCAAGAAATATTTATTTTGGCACCAACCCTTTAATCATTCCCTTTACCAGATACAACTGAGGGACTTTGAAACCAGACAAACTGAGGTAAGGCTTTTGGTTTCAAAGTAAAAGTTTCTCTCATCCGACACCTGGTGACTGCATCATTAGGTGTGAGATTTAGAGTGATGATTAGAGCCGACGAGTCGATGAGATCATTCACAACCGCACTGGCTTACATTTAACTTGCAATATTATAGTTACAGTGTTATAATATTACAGTGTTTTGTAGACCGACAGTAGTCGTAGGACAGACTTCATTTGGGGCCTAATGTGGTGATGGAGGAGTTGATTAATCGATTAGTCGATTGACAGAAAATTAATTGGTAACTGTAATTTCTCAAGCTTCAATTTCAGCCTCTCAATTGTGAGAATTATTTTCTTTCTCTGATGTGCTAGAAAACTGAATATTTTGGGGTTCGGAATGCTGGTTGAGCAGAAAAAGCAATTTGAGGACATCACCTCTGGTTTTAGTAAATTGTGGTCATTTTCAGACCTTTACACACCGGGGGCGTGACGAGTAAACAACAGAAATACTTGCCTGCGAATAATATATGTCTAGGGCTTTTATCGTGAAAGGTAAGCACTTAAGGAGTGGATCTGGTCTGCGCTGCCTTTGTCAAGGCTAAAAGGAGTAATGAAGTTTGCGGTCTTGGCTCGGAGTCTACTGAGCCGCCGTGTTTTTGTTTCATGAATAAAGGCGCAACTGGACCCGTTCCGCACAACGAGACTGGTTGATACCTTTATTCTGCAATGCGAAAGCTAATTTTGCTCTGCAAATAAAACCCGTCGCTTTTTTGCCGCGTAATATTGGCTTTCTGTGTGAAAGTAGTCATGACAATAACAACAGTTTAAAAAAACAATAAGAATGCCGCCTGTGTGTAATGGCCTTAAAGGTCCCATATTGTAAAAATTGAGGTTTTCATGTCTTTTATATTATTAAGCAGTTTTAAGTGCTATAAAAATACTGTAAAACTATCAAAACGCTCAATATACAGAGAAATACACACAGCCCGTATTCAGAAATTGTGCATTTGAAACAAGCCATTAGGATTTCTCCCCTTTTGTGATGTCACAAATATACAATATTTAGATCATTACATGGTTTTAAACATAAACATTCTAAATGTGTCCCAGTTTATTTCCTGTTGCAGTGAATGTAAATAACATCAACTGACAGGAAGTAAACACAGACCCAAACTGTTGCCTAGCAACGCAATTCCATTGAAATGCACTAAAACGGAGCGTTTCAGACAGAGGGTAAATACAGGTATATTCAGGCAGACAGTATGAAGAAAATAATGTGTTGTTTGAACATTACAGCATGTAAACATGTTCTAGTAGAAACACAAAATACAAGTGTGAACCTGAAAATGAGAATGATGTGGGATCTTTAATGGATGACAAAGATAATTTTTAGTTGCAGCTCTAGACCAGCCTACTGATGTGTATGTTCTCTGCCTGAAAACACACACAAACGTATTTCAACTTCAGAAGTAGTTTCATTCACGTGCAGCACTTAAGAGTTAATTAGAAAAATAATGTTCTGTCTTTTTAGAGCTCCTTCAGTACCATTTTCTCCACAAGCTTTTAATTTTTACTGTAAAAGACACCGAAACGATGTGCAAATATCCCGAGTAAAAATCAAGAAAATCCCAACATGCTGAAGGGAGTGCTAAATCTGTTCAAAGAGGACAGTATGTGGGACTAGACTTGACAGGGTTCTAACTATATTAACTCCTAAAAACAGATTAAAAACAGGCTTACTCGGATGGAACACCGAAACAGTTCAGACTGCCACTACCATCCCAGCTGCAATGAGCTGCAAATACAGCCACCAGAGACACTGACTAGAGGGTCAGGACAACTGAGTCACTCCTTCCACATCTGTGAGAAATCTTAACACGCCATTTCTGTATGAGCTGTAACAAACTCACTTAACCTTTTGCATTCTTTTTACCCACAAAAAAATTTTGATCTTCAACGACTGCACAGTCAGTGCTAAACATTGTACATGTTTCCCAGTTTAGTTATGGCTGCAGTGTATGGTTGCTTCCAAAATTCCACACTAACATGCTGTTTAAGGCTGGACACTACGGCAGCATAAATATCCCACAATGCAATGCGGTAATGACGACGTTCATTACGGACGTTGACAGACATCTCTGTAACATCAATAACGCTTCAATTTAAATGTAAGTATATGATTTCACTTTGCTAGGCGTAATATATGTTTTAAATTAATTCAGAATTTGATTCTCACAAACCGTCGTTTTGGTCACAATAGGTTGGCAAGGGTTACCATGGTTACACGTCTTCAACCGTCAAGGAGACTCTCAGGAAGTGACGACATAAATTACAGCTCAGTGCGTCCGAAAACATACATACTACTGTTTATTCACACAAAAGTATGTTGAACGATAGTACACCTGTTGAGTATGTAGTGCATAGTATGCAATTTCGGACAAAGTCTATGTGAATGACACCACGGAAGTAAACATGGACCCAAGCTGTTGCCTAGCAACGCAATTCCTTTGCAATTCCGTTGAAATGTGCTAAAACAGAGCGTTTCAGACAGAGGGTAAATACAGGCATATTCAGAGTATGTGGAAAATAAAGTTTTTTTTAACATTACATGATGTTAACATGTTTCTAGTAGAAACATAAAATAAACTCCAAAATTTGTGTTTGGTCGATTATTTTTTCTGTTGTAACAATGCTAATTGGCATTGTATTTTACATCATTGGAAAGCCTGTTTATTTGCCTTCACAAGGATGTCCAACTTGAATGATCATGCATTTGTGGGATGAGCAGCACAGCTGATTATGTGGGGAGCGCCCAAGAAAATTTTTCCCAAATTCTCTGCCAATGCTAAACAGTGTATTCTCCTGCTATGCTGATTGTTGCACCGATGGAGTAACAGCTTTTGGTGGGGGCAGTGTCATGGTGTGGGGCGGCATCTCCCTCTCTAGCAAAACAAGGCTCGTCATCATTGAAGGCCATCTCAATGCAGCGAGATATCGGGATGAGATTGTGCAGCCAGTGGTGATCCCATATCTCCACAATCTAACTAACCTAACTTCATCCTCCAAGATGACAACGCCCCCACACCCCCCACAGAGCCAGGGTTATCACAGACTACCTCCACAATGTGGGAGTAGAGAGAATGGAACGGCCTGCCAAGAGTCCAGACCTCAACCCAATTCAACAGTTGTGGGATCAGCTTGGGCGTGCTGTACGTGTTAGAGTGACCAACACAACCACGCTGGCTGACCTGCAATGAATCCTGTGAAAGTGTAAAATAGCCAATATGTCTTGTTTGTTCCTTGTTACTGATAGAGAGTTCAATCATCCAATCCACCAAACAACTCAAAACAAGAGTCAACACCAACAGGAGAATACACTGTTTACCATTGGCAGAGCATTTTGGCAAATCTTTCTTGGGCGCTACCCACATAATCAGCTGTGCTGCTCATCCCACAAATGCATGATCCTTACAAGTTGGACATCATTGTGAAGGTAAATAAACAGGCTTTCCAACCATGTAAAATACCATGACCATTAGCGTTGTAACAACAGAGAAATAATCCACCAAACACAAATTTCAGAAAGTTTTTTTCCAAATGTACAAGTATGAACCTGAAAATGAGCATAATATTGGACCTTCAGGCATAAAATGACACACCACATTAGTGTAAAGTTGTTCCCATCTACAATTGCAACTAACGATTATTTGTTTCGTCTTTAAAATGTACAAAAATGGTGCCTATTATATTTTTCCAGAGCCCAAGGTGGCAACTTAAAATTATGTTTTATCAGACCATTGATTCAAAACCCAAAGATAAACTGGTAACTATTGTATGTCAAAGAAAATCAGCTAATTTTCATATTTGAGAAGCTGAAAAGGACAGCCAAACAGATAAAGTTTGGCATTTTCTGTTTAAAAAACAAACAAATCTAAAATAAAAATGAAATAAGATGACATTGTTAACAGTGTTATGGGTCCAGACACATTTATGACATAATTTCAGGCACATGCCTGCTGTATTATTTATGGTGAACAGACACAGGACTGCTACAGGCACTGAAACCACTGCTAAAGGGTAACCAGGAAGCATAATTAACGTTTGGACTGTCGGCTAACATGCAACCATATGTGCATGTGCTTACATTCTCTTAGCCAAGCATCGACAACATTCATGAGAGAAAGCAAAATACACAGTTAACCGGCTCAAATACACACAAAGGTCTGAATTCCAGCGCCAAACTGTCTTGGATTTTTCATAGCTTTGCCTCACCTGAAGGTCTCAAAACACACATTAAAGCTATGAATATGTCACACAGCATTATTCCCTAAAAAAGGATCCCCCAAAGAATGTCTTTGCTTTGGAAGTTATTTTGGTTCAGATTAGAAACGGTGCCCTCAAATGCAAGCCAGCCAAAAAAAGCAGCTTCTGGTTTGCAGCAATTCTTTGGCCTGCATGCAGCTCACACTCGTTGGCTCGCAGTTGGCTTTTATCTGTCGGCACTGTAGCAGATAACAACACTGGTTCAGAAGAGAAAAGCTGGTCCGACCTGAATGACCTTCATATTCCAATACTGGTGACGCTGCCTAATCCCTACACAGAAGAATAACATATTGACGGATACAACCACAACATTGCACAGGAGGTCTATCATTGTGTTAGTAAGCATGTAAAGTGGAGACACTGTAGGTAAGTGCTGTGCTTTTGCTCGTCGCTTTTCGGGTTTTACAGATTTTTCATGAAAAGCAGATTGAATGAAACTGCTGTTGTGTTCCCTTGCACTCAGAAGTGTTGGGCTTCCTGCTACAAGAAGACACCAAAGTTTACAGTAAACAAAGTCTTCATGCTAAAAGGAGAGCTAATGAAGAGTTGGGAGGGAAAGTGAACAGGTGAAGAGAAAACTAATAGAAAAACAAATAGTGACAAATGCCAGTCTCAGTTTTTAAGAACTCAATGTGATGTCTTCAAAATGACATGTTTGGTCCAACCAATAGTCCAAAGCCTAAAGATATTCAGTTTACAACAAAGAAAAACAGCAAATCCTCAACATTTGAGGAGCTGAAACAGGAAAATGTTTGGCATTTTTAACCATGGTCAGTCAATTACTTTGGTCCAAACTGCAATATCTCAATAACTATTGTATGGATCAGGCTGTTCTCATTCAGCGTTCGTAGCTATACCTACAAAACAGAAATACAATTTATATAAATATCCCACAAAATCAATTTGTATTTAAAGGTCCCATATTGTAAAAAGTATGATTTTCATATTTTTTATATGATAAAGCGCGTTTAAGTGATATATAAATACTGTGAAACTATCGAAATGCTCAATATACGAAGGAATACACACAACTCGTTTTCAGAAATTGTGCATTTGCCTATGTCACCCAACTTTCCTGGCCGGAACTCCATATGACTTTAAAGGTCCAATGCTGTAGAAAGGAACATTTTTTTTATTATAAAGCAGCTCTAGGTGGTATATGAATACTGTGAAAATATCAAAATACTCAATCCCTGGAGAAATGCACCTGTAATGCATGTATTCAGAAACTGTGCGTTTAAATGAGCTGCCAGGACTTTTGTAACGTTGTGATGTCACAACTATACAGTCTACGGTATAAGCGCCGCTAAACTCAGTGTAAGGTGACACAACCAGTGAGTCCCTGGCTGCAGTGACGCTGTGAAGACGGCGACAGGGTGGATGTGGTAGACCGGAAATGCTGACCAATCAGAGCAGACTGGGCTTTTTTTGGAGGGGGGGCTTAAAAAAACAGGCGCTAAAACGGAGCGTTTCAGACAGAGGGTGAATACAGGTACATTTATACAGACAGCATGAGGAAAATAATTAGTTTTTTTAACATTAAAGCATGTAAACACGTTGTAGTAGAAACCCAAAATACAACTATGAACCTAAAAATGAGCATGATATGTCCCCTTTAACTAGCAATGTTAGCTGTCCTATACCTTGATTATTGTATATACATGTAAACATGTAATAATAATCCACTTTAATCTAATAGACATTGACATTGGAATTAATTTACAACACCACAATCTAACCACCTGAATGTGACAGATAGATATCTTGTTACTGTAGTCTTGATGAGCATATCTGTTTCATTACAGCAGCCTTTCAGTGATAAGAACAACAGTGAGCTGGACAGTGACCTCACCCCTCCCTGCCTGTGATCAGAGCAGTCAGCTTCCTTAAAATGATGTGATCACATGCTGCTGCTTATTTGAGAAAGTCTGAATACACAGAGATGAGACATCGATCCCACCTGGCCGATCAATGGGCCGGGCCTTTTCAGAGGAGATGTGAGGAATCAATAATGTTCAGTATAAACGTTTTGTCATAACATTCATCAGACATCTGCTGGAATGGAATGAAAGGGTGGGGACTGGCATGAAATACAACAGAGAAAAAGGAGAATAGAGCTGGAAAAATAACAGTAACGCCATCACACACATCCCTGTAAACTGTTGGCAAACATTTTAACTTCCAATATTTTGATTTGAATTATTTTTAAGCTTAAATTATGTCCAAACTTTAGGGTATTTTCCAACTCTGATGATGGTTTTTATAGAGTCTGTTTTAGTTTTTTATTCTCTGAGGTCAATATGTTGAATAAAAATGGCAAATTGAGCAGCAACATCAAAGGTCCCATATTTTAAAAAGTGAAGTTTTGATTGCTTTTATATTATAAAGCAGGTTTAAGTTCTATATAAATACTGTGAAAGTATTGAAATGCTAAATCCACAGAGAAATACACACAGCCCATATTCAGAAATTGAGCTTTTGAAACATGGATTTCTGTCCATTTGTGATGTCACAAATCTACAATATTTAGACCATTTCAACGTTTTAAACGTAAACATTTTAAATGGGTCCCAGTTTATTTCTTGGTTGCAGTGTATGTGAATGACATCAGCTGACAGGAAGTAAACATGGACCCAAGCTGTTGCCTGGCAACGCAATTCTGTTACAATTCCGTTACAATTCCATTGAAATGTACTAAAACGGAGCGTTTCAGACACAGGGTGAATACAGGTATATTCAAGCTGACAGCATGAGAAAAATAAAGAATGTTTTACACATTAAAGTATGTAAACATGTTCAAGTAGAAACCCAAAATACAAGTATGAACCTGAGAATGAGCATGATATGTCTCCTTTAAGATAAATCACCAGCTATGCAGCTAATACTGAGACCACATCATGTTAATAATGACTCAACCAAGCCTAAAGTCACTGAGAGTGGCCAAAATCATCAAGACAGTCATAAAATATTATCAGCCACATGACTAAAAACACTGGTGTTAATCTGACCACAAATCTGTTTCAGGAAGCATATGGCGTCAAAAAAGTAGGTCAACCATTAACCAGCTAACACCAGCTAACACAAGCTAACACCAGCTAAATAATCTTCATTGAAGCTCTTACAAATGTAAAGGTGAATTCATAAGAAATGAAACACACCCTTGCTCAGTTCAACACACCTTATTTGGTCTGGTATGACCAGTAGCTTATGGTGGCTAATAGGGATGTCCATAATTAACCGTTTAACCTCCGGCAATGCTAAAGCTGCTAACGTAGCACAAATACACACACTGTTTGTTGGACACTCGCTATCGTTACGTCGGGCAGACACACAGCTGACAACCTGCTAAACTAAACTAAATGTGCGGTGGAGACTTTTACTGGGAAAGTGGCTGCATGTCTGCGACACTACACGCAGCATCATAGCTGCTAAGTTAACGCTCCCGGACGGTGTACTGGGGACTCCCATCAACCAATAGCTGTTGTGTTCCTGCAGCTGGTACACCGCTGCATGCGAGGCATAATTCTTGTCGGTTAACAGTTAATAATCGGTCAACGAGGGTCGGTTATCGGTTAAGAAAATGTTTCAAAATGAGCATCCCTAGTAGGCATGTTTGACCTGTTTGACCTGTACTCGATGTGCTGTTGCTCTATATTTAGGAACTAAGATCAAAACATTCAATAAGTTCCATTTCCTGTCACGGGAATGGACCGCACACTTGCAGAATTCACACGTGGTTTTTGGTGAGGTGCAGTCCTCCCACTCTGCTCAGAAGTGTTAAGAACACATGGAACTCTTGCTAAGCATGGTGTGGATAGACTCATGCTATACAGTCCTTCAGTTATTTTTAGCTTGCTGTTGGCCTCTTGGTAGTTTTTCCTTTAGAGCTTCCTCTTTACATGACCATCCATCATAGCAAGATGACCTGATCTAGATAAGGTCCTCATGGTGCCATAATACCTCCCAAGTCTTCAAGTTTGTCTTCACTGTGTTACAGGAAAAAAAATGAAAGGATCTTAAATTTGATTTAATGTCTTAATCTTTCTGCAGTATCTCAAAAATGTTGCGTTTGCTCCTTGCTGTCCACGCGTGTACACTTTGACTTTCACTGATAATATTTTCATTGATCTAATTGGAATCACTTCTTGATTTTCAATGCAACTAACCTTGAGTTAAGGAGGTATGTGCATACTTGCGCAGAGGGATTACAAACCTTTTGTGTTTAACTTTCCTTTACTGTTTACTGTACCTGAATGGTTGAGATTTTTTTGATGAACATTCAGGAAAGCAGCTCCAGTTATCCCCGATTGTCTCGGAGGACTGGTAAATACAGGTGCAGAGGCTTTCACACGCTGCAACCCAGCAAGCTTTGCTGATCTCGATCTGTCTGCAGCCTGACCTTCACTGGTGTCACATTCAGAGGGCGTTACAAAGAAACACCTCAGGTCCAGGCGACGCAAAAGGATTCTTGTGTAAAGGAAAAGATCATGTAGGCTTACCACCATCCTATTAAATCATCTGAATGCAGGTCTAATGGAACAAAATGAATCTTTTTTTATGTTGTTTCAATCGATTCAAATATTTAATCGTGATTAATCGCATGATTGTCCATTGTTAAGAGTGATTAATTGCAAATTAATCGCACATTTTGTATCTGTTCAAAATGTACCTTAAAGGGAGATTTGTCAAGTATTTAATACTCTTATCAACATGGAAGTGGAAGATGCTTGCTATATGCAAATGTATGTATATATTTATTACTGAAAATCGATTAACAACACAAAACAATGACAAATATTGTCCAGAAACCCTCACAGGTACTGCATTTAGCATAAAAATATATGCTCAAATCATACATAACAACATGGCAAACTCAAGCCCTGACGACGAGCCCCGAGTTGCAAGCCCCGAGCCACGAAACGCGAGCCGGGCTGACCCACGGCGGGATAAGATGGCGTTCAGCGGGGCGACAGACCGTTGCACCAGGTCCTTCAGGGCTGCTACAACAAGCTAACTGCTGCGTTAGCTAACACTAGTAGCTAGCTACAGCTCAATAAAAAGGACTAAATAAAAAGTATTTGTTTCGTTATGTGTTTATAAGTAGTTCACAATTTGCATGTTATAATTCATTTCCTGGTGAGCTGCTGTCTGATAGTTTACTGACAGTTCATAAGGACCATACAGCTGTAGAGACTGAAGAGGACATTTGGACATCAACATTGGACCAACGTGCTGTCAACCATGTATTCATCTATCCTCTAATCCTATTCAAGTATCCGATGGATTCTTTAGGTTTACTGGTTTCATATGATAGCAGTATCTTCACTCTAGCTTTCAAACTGAGCTGCTACAACCTAAAATTCACAAGTTGCGTTAATGCGTTAAAGGGACTGTTTGTAACTTCTTACACGTATAAATCATTGCGGGTCGGTGTCCCATGTGCGCTCGCGTGTGGCTACGCTGTTCAGACTCAGACTCCAACACAAACTACACGGAAGCACCAAAACCACAAAGTTGTATTTAGTGAAGCCCGTCTGTTAAACAGTGTTGGCCGCGGTCGGAGGACGCGGTGAAGAACGCGGTGGAGACTGTAGCTTTGGTTTCCAGGGCAGGAGTCTCTGCTGTACTCTGCTCCTCTGCCTGCCTTCACTCACACACCGCGCTCGTTCTCCCTCTTTCACTCCACTCTCACGCGCACACTCCACACTGCAGAAGAGTTAATTTAGCTCTGAGAATATCTAGTGAATTTACAGTGGACATTTGTGCAGAAATAACTGCTGCAGCTCCTCCAGACCAACAGAGGTTTCCCGTGTCTTGTGAAGTAACGGGGCTCCGCAGAGAGAAACGTTATCGTCTCCGACCAAAACTCAGAGATCCCCTATTCCCTCCGACCGCGGTCGGGAGGCTGAGGCAGGAAAAGCCAACACTAAGAGAGGCCTTGGTCTGGTCAGCTAACATTACTGCCAAGCAGCTGAAATATAGAGTGATATTGTGATTTTAGCTGACGTGTGTCTCCTCACTGTGTTGAGCGATGCTCGTTCATGTCTATGTAGAGCGAGCACAAGCACAAACAAATTTGTGTTAAAGCGTTGTTATCGCGTTAACTTAGACAGCCATAGTGTTTACACCATATTGCTGCCCTTTAAAAATTGTATCATTATCACGCTTAGGGATATCATCCGATTCAACATCAAAGTTATGGTATGCATACGCATGATAAGTGAACATGCACCACCTCAGTCTTAAAGGACGAGCAGAGTCTAGGGGGATTGAAGGATTTTGATCTTGGGGACCTCAAAGTGTTCTGCTGACTGAGGCCTTCAAGCAAGGCCTCACATCAAACAGAGAGACGGTGGAAGAAGCTGAAAGAGAGAGGGAGGAATGCTGTATTAGTATGGCCAGTCGCAAATACACTACACTAATCCCAGGAAGAGATGATAGTTCTCTAGTTTATGTCGGCGTCGCCCATACTGCAAGGTCAGACTGTCAGTCTGTCGCTCTCTGACAGATGGTTACCTGACATCACCCACCCAGTCAGACGGCCTTTAATACTTAATATCGCTGCACTCGCTCCCCTCTTCATACTTGCAAACCAAGATGGCTCCTTTCTCGATTAAAAGACATCCGACTTGCTAGTTTGCTACATGTTACTCTCTAAAAGCTGCACCCAAGAAAAAGAAAAAAGAAAGAAGCTGGCCATCGTGGTACAAGTAACCTTGCTCCAAGGGTAGCCTTTGTGTTCAGCAAAGGGCTCCTTCTGAGAAAGGGGACGGCTGCAAACACAGAGCGCTCGGTAGCAACATTTGCCCTCTTTTTGCACAGAAGATAATGACCAAGCAGATTAAGAGGAGACAAGCATTAATGGCCATCTCTTGTGTGTGGCGACTGTCTTCAGGTTGTCATGGTGAAAACTCACCGTATAAAAAAAAAATACTACTCCATTCAAGCCGCTTACAGTCTTTTACATCTCCTGCATTTACCTTTAATCATCAGAGATATTTATGTGACCTTCAAGCCTGGAAATGTTCACAAAGCAACAAAAACAGAGGGCTGGTAAATCCCTCGGCTAAAGCCTGCTGGGTGTGAAGGTTAGATAATGAATACCCTTACATAGTCCCTCTCTTCATTCCCGTTACCAAACCAAAAAATGAATCTTTTCATCTAAAACTGGTCCTTTTTTTTCCTAGTTCAATGCAAAAAGCACCAAACACATTTAATAACAGAAGTCAGAACCCAGGAAATCAAGTAGTTTGAGTGAGGAGGGATAATAGGTGGAAGCAAGCAGACGTGCACGGTTTGAGATCTCTGGAAGCTCAACCTTCTTTTAGTGCAGTCACCTCACTTGGCTTCCTCTCCCTCTCCCTCTCTCTCGGGGGCTGACAGAATTATCTTCTGCATCAGAGCTGAGGCTGGGCCAAACGCTCCACACAGAGAGGACTCCATTTCACGCAGCCGGCCCCACCGTGGCCAAGGAGACACTGCCAATCACGGGCTGGAGTATCAGTGGCACGGGCCATCCACCATTTTGTGCTCCTCAAGGTCTTTGACTGTCCTGCAGCTCAGCTGAGAGGAGCCGCTGCTGCCTCCTCTCTGCTCGCTCCGCTATCTCGTTACACAGATGGAAGTGTTTAACTTTAAAGAGCACAAGACCTGAGTGAGCAGCTTCCCCTCCTGTCTGTCTGTCTGTTCCTCTGCTGACTGTCGTGGCCGTCAGCGAAAGCAGAAGTGAGATGTGCGGTTTTATTGTTCGCTGCAAAAAGATGGCCACCTAGAGTGCGGCTCTGGTGCTCATCACAAGCTGGAGACAACGTCCTAGAGAGATCTGAGGATCGTGCCTCTAAATGCGGAGCTTTCAATCACACCAAACTTTCAGAAGCTGTGTAAGCTTCAGTTAGATGACATCAACCACAGGTGACCCAACACAGTAAACACGTGTTCTATTAGAGAGGTAAAAAATCCTTGTTTTCTAGACTGAAAAGCACAAAAGATGAAACATGGGGCAACCCTCAGCAACATGATTAAATATTCCATCCAAAAAATGATTAAGTGCACAATTTAATTAATAGCCTCAGGCATGATTATTTTTACAATTTCATATTGGAAGGAATAGGTAGATATATTTGGTTTTCTCAAGAGGTTCCTTCCCTTGAGCCTGAAGAGGAAAAATTCTCAGAAAACGAATTCTATCAAGTACTGTACACAAGTAGGCTACGGCAAAAAAAAAAAAACTAATTTATTTGCTGCTCCGGCTCCGCACACGCAATCCATAAACCCTACATGTCCACAGTCAGACATATGAGGCTGAAAACAGGCTTCGTTCAGATGTCCTCAAACTGAAACACACACAGGCTAAATAAACAACCCCGCTGAAGAGCCGGGCAAGTGAAGGATGTCCAAGGACAGATCTTGGAGAGAAACCAGGAAGTGTTTTTCCACCAAGACAATCACTCCAGGAAACCTTACATTCCACACGGCTTTGTAGTCCATCTCTCCTCGGAAACCGTTTCCTGGCGTAAATCAATCTGCTGCTGTCTCAAATATAGATCTGTATCATCTCCAACAACATATATGGATAACTGGGAACACGGACTAAGGTAAGCTCTCTACCCAAACTCCAATCCAGTAAAGTATATTATTTGTATCATGTGACCAGTGAGAAACCTTCTGGGTCTGAGAAGTGAAGCCAATGCTGAAGCGCCTTAAACTTGCATTCTTTCTACCAGCCAGCAGGGGGCGACTCCTCTGGTTGCAAAAAGAAGTCTGGTTGTATAGAAGTCTATGAGAAAATGAGCCTACTAGTGGAGCGGATAACATCCATTTTTTCAATCAAATCGTGCAAATAGTGATACAAGCACCAAATTTGGCATGATGATTGCCGAGGGGATACTAAGCAAAAATAAACTATTGGCCACTTGTAAATCCAAGGTAGCGGACATTTTTCAAGATGGCTGCCAAATTGACCTGCTGATAATGATTTCTCTCATAGAAATTCAGTGGCCAATCGTTCATATTTGCTAAGCGTCTCCTGGGAATCATCATGCCAAATTTGGTGCTTGTATCACTATTTGCATGATTTTTCCACTATCCGCTCCACCATACTTCTCTCTTGATTTATTACCTCAGTAAACATTGTAAACATGAGTTTATGGTCTAGTATTATTTTATAGTATTAATTTATCGCTAGTTTCAAGACTTCTCCAATACAGCATGATGTTCATTTAGTAAATTATGGTCCCATTTAGAGTCAGATAGACCATAAAGCAGGGGATGCTTTAGGGCGGGGCTACCTTGAGATTGACAGGTCACTACCACGGCGCTGTCCGGTCTGGGAGTTGTCCATGTTTTTGTCTAACAACTTTAACCCTTTCACAGTGTGTTTTCAGTTCATGAAGGTTAATTATAACATTTTGGTCGCCCATTAATATCTTATGCAGCGTTCGGTTGTACTTAGCTCCACCCTCTCGTGTCACTTCTGGTTGCAAAAAAAAAAAGATGGCGACGGCCAAAAACCAAGATGGCGACGGCCCAAAATGCTGAACTCCACTTCTTCTATACAGTCTATGGATGTGACTGTGACTTCCTTCTCGCTGTAACGAGCAAAACCATCTTCCACCGAAGGCTTTTCCCTCATCTCAATCAAAAATCTAAAACATCCTCTCTATTGAAATGCCTTCAGCAGTATCCAATTCCACCAATTCACCAAAAAAAAAAAAAGATTCCAAGAAAAGGCTGCGAGATGCACTGAAGGGTTTCTTGTAAGTGGGACTCAGTGGACAACTGCCAGAAAACACTGCAATGCTGACTTCCTTATAAGCCTGACATGGCAGTTACTACAGTTACAGGGAGTGGGTGAGGTTACAAGCTAGTCAGGATGGAGGATTTCAGAGTGACCAAAAGAGGACACAGGAAGCACTAAAGAAAAAAGAGTAGAAATATCAAACTGAGTCTGGTCGGCTCGCAGGAACGTTGGAGGAAAGATTTTTTTTGGACTGCTTTTTTGGTAAGTTTATCTAAGAAGAAGGTGAGGTTCCTCTCAAGGTTTTCGCCAAACCGACCTCTCGAGGCAGCTCAACAAGTTTGAGAAGGGGAAAGATGAGAGACCCATCAATATTAACTTACCACCGAGACCTCCTTTCCAAGCTCTTAAATATTTAATCGTCCTTGGACAGCTCTGTTGCTTCGTAGGCCGAGCCAGTGTGGATCCCTTCTACAAGACCACTCCTGTTCCTGCTCAATGAAGGCCTTGTCCGGTGGCACCACACTGCCCAAGGAACGGGCGTCTCCAAAGAATTCAGGATTTTTTTTTTTTTCCACCACATGCAGCTCGAAGGCTGACAGAGTTGGTCCACTGTGTCTTATACGAGAAGGGCACAAATCCTGAATTTAGGCCGGAAACCTGAGTAGATGGCTTCATTTATCTCAGCGGACAAACTGCCTCTTCTTCAAGTCTTCATTTTCTATAAAGCTAGCCCCCTCTATAGACTATCAACTGTGAGCTATACTGAGCTACAAGCATTTCTCTTTCCAGGAGGGGTAAGGTGACGTTGAACTGTTGATGTTCTGATGGAAAGCAGAGAGGAGGAACCAGTTCTGCAGCAGTGTAACGTGGCAACTGACAACAGAAACTGGAATGACACCTCCACCGAGCCACTTCCTTGTTCCATTTAAACCCCCGAGTCAACGTGATGTTGCCTTTTTAGCTTTTCAAACAGGCTTGTACCTAGTTACATAGCATCAAATTATTCAGAGAATACTAGCCGGTTTTTACATGCTTCCATATCTAAATCAAGAATCTAAATCATGACAACAGAAATGTGTTTTATGGAGTGAAGAAGGTCAGTAAGTAGTGAGGGTTTTTTAGCTGTGCTGTAATGGCTATAGTATTGTGGGTCTGGGGCCTGTGTGTTTCAGCACACTTTACAAGTGTAGCAGCAGGGCCCGGCTGCATCTCATGAGCCATGCATCATGTCAAGAAAGCACTCACTGGAGCATTTCAATTTGCTTTTGTGCGTCTCCCTGGCCTTCTTCACTGCCCCAGGTAGAGAAGAATGGAGGAGTGCATCGCCCAATGTGAGTGAGTGAATGAGGGAGAGGGGAGTGGGGGGAGTTTGTGTGTGTGTGTGTGTGTGTGTGTGTGTGTGTGTGTGTGTGTGTGTGTGTGTGTGTGTGTGTGTGTGTGTGTGTGTGGGGTGGTTTTGGGGGGTAAAGAATGGCAGTTGTCAGCGGGTGGCTCGTGCCACTGGAAAACTCCCTCCTTCCTTCCCCGGACGGTGAGCGGCACCCACGATTCGGGCGGAGATCGAGGGAGAAAATCTCTGACACAGCGAAACGCTACTCTGAGCAACGGAGGACTTCCAACCTTAACGCAGCACATTTTTGCAGCTTATTGAATTGTGCAGCAGGCAGGATGGGAGGGAGGGAGGGAGGGAGCGCAGACGTCTCAAATGATTCCTCGGTGTGTTTTCGGTCCTCTCTCTTTTGTAACAGTTACAGCTTGTCTCTTGGCCAGCAGCGCTCCGTTTCCTCTCTGGGCCCCGCTCTGTCTTCACCGTTGCGGTTGATGGTAATTGATGCCTCGGAGTGTGTAATGATTTGATGTGCTTACGAGGTTTATTTGGTGTCAGGTGGAGGCAAATCTAATTTTAGCTGTATGTGCATTGTAAATTCACATACAAACTGTGAGCATGTCTTTCTAGCCAGAGAAGATGCCTCATCAAAAACTTATAAGACCAGTGTATAAGACCTGAAAATATGAAAGGTTGTGTTTTCGTTAGCTTAGAATGAGCCCTTCATATCTACATAGGAAGCTGGTCCTCTTCATGGAGTCCGCCATGTTGCTCCGCCATGTTTTTACAGTAGCCCAGAAAGGACAAATCGAACACTGGCTCTAGAGAGAGCCTTTCACGTTTTTATGATACCCGAAGGCCACTGTGTTTCGTCGACACGCTTGTGAAACTGAGGTAACGTGAGCCGCAGAGTGCAAAACCGTGGTACCGCCAGCCGCCGTCTGACTTCCGTTGCTCCTAAAGTAGCGTTATTATGGTAAGGATGGACTCTGAGTGAGATGAACGGCGTTACCACGGTTTTAGTCCCGGCTCACGTTACTACAGTCTTGGAAAGGGAGGAGTGAGCAGAGGGGTACTCATTTGGTTGCAATCTGCAACCACACCACTAGATGCTGCCAAATCCTACACACTGTACCTTTTAAATGCGACAGAAATATACAGAATACATTTATTATTTACAAAATAAACTGTATTGAAGAAAACAATGAATTTTTTTTTCATCAAAGTTGATTCTAATGTTCAACAACACAGCCTGGTCTACTATAAATTAGGTTCCCATACAACAAAACTATATTGTCAATGAAATGTAATTTCGAGGGAAAACATGTCTTGCAACACGTGTCAACTTCCGCTCCAGTTTTTTTCAAAATAAAACAACTGACATTACAAAAAATGTTGACTTGGTTAGGTTTAGGCAACAAAACTGCTTAGTTTCAGGGTTAAAATAAGAAACCAGAAGTAGCG
>CAKAOI010049105.1:0-20459 GCA_916701655.1 Sebastiscus albofasciatus
AGAGAGAGAGAGAGAGAGAGAGAGAGAGAGAGAGAGAGAGAGAGAGAGAGAGAGGGGATGGGTGGGCAGAGAGCTGGTGGTGGGGGGGCACTCAGGCATGCAGAGGGTGAGAGGGAATGAATGAAGGCCATTGATAAAGAAGGATGGAGGTGAGGGGAGAGAGAGAGAGAGAGAGAGAGAGAGAGAGAGTGCAAAAGGGAGGGAGGAGGGATCAAACGGTATTTACACATGGAGTCCAGAAAAAAACTGAGGTGTGTAGGTAAAAGGTGGATGGATGTTTGGATGTTTGAATGGATGGATGGATGGATGGATGGATGGATGGATGGACAGAAGCATCACTAACTGACCTACTGACTAAAACACAGGGTGGGACCTCGGCGTCTTTGACACAGCAACATATTTGTATCCTCAAAGTCCTCAAAGGTTTTTCCACAAATGAAGTGAGCTAGGCAGCTGTCAGCAGGCAGAACACAGGAGGCTCCAGTCCTCTCCCGCAGAATGACTGTGCAGAGGTTACCTCAGTTTAAAGGTGCCACTGAAGTTCCCATGAAATGAAAAACTGTGTTGTTCGCTTGTATCCCTGGTTATAGTGTTCAAATATAGGTTAGATATGAAATCACATTTTAAGTCTTTTTCTCTTGCTTTTATGTATAAAAAAAAATAAAATGTTGACGACACATCTGGAACTTGGATTCAAATATTCCAACCCACGACGTGATCGTACATGTTGGTGATCGAGATCATCCTTCAGAGGAGTGGACTTTGTGGTCATCAGCTGACTCTACTATGAACGGCTCAAAGATAGAAGTCTTCATCTTTGTCCCCCTAAACCCCTACGACAGGGGTCAGCTACCTCCACTATCTAAAGAACCATTTTAGGCAACAAAACAATCTGTCTGGAGCCGCAACACATGTGATCATTGTGATGAAGGTAACAGTTTATAGTCTCAGTATATAGTATATCAGTCTGATGCAGTGAGGGCCAAAGAGACAATGGACTACGGAGTATTAGGACCACATTGAGGGAAACAACATCTGAGATTTACACAATAAAGTCGGAACTTTACGAGAAAAAAGTCGTAACTTAAGAAAAAAAGTCGTAATGTTACGAGAATAAAGTCATAATTTTATGAGAAAAAAAATAAAATAACACGTAAAATGACTACTTTATAATATCATGACTTTGTTCTCTAAATCTCAGATTTATTTATTTTCCTCAATGTGGCCCTAATACTCCGTCGTTCCGTCGTACCATAGACCTACAACTATGATAAATAAAAATGACAATGTAAACAAAAAAACAGTTATTCATTTCCATTTTTTAAATCCCCGGGGAGCCACTGGAGAGGAGCTGAAGAGACGCAGGTTGCTGACCCCTGGACTAGTGGAAGGACACTTTTAACAATCCTGATGCGCGATAAAGTAACTTTTACAACAATCACTGACTAGAAGTCGGACGGATATATCTGATGAGGAGGTATAACCACATATTTCTCAGTCGTTGGACATGGGTGTTCTCTTCCCTTCAGAAATGAAGAGAGCATATTGGACAGACACCGCTTCATCACAAGGCCAATCCTAACAGAGAGGCATTTTTAGAACGGGAAGATTCTGACTGAGAACGCGTCCGTCTCGTGGCTTCATTGTGAGGGATGAAAGAAGAGAAGCAGCGAGGATGTGAAGCATTAAAAGTATTCAGTTGGTGTAACGGTGAAGGGACAGAGAGGGCAGTGAAGCCAGACTAGTCAGCTGGACACTGCGAGGTCGAGGCGAGGTCGAGGCGAGGTCGAGGCGAAGGTCAGGCGGGTCATTTTGCCGTTAGAGTCACATTTTGCTATTCCCGGCCCAGCTGAGCATTACAAAGAACTGTGGAGGAGCCGGAGCAGCAGCCTGGAGGCCTTTTTCACACCAGCTGCTCAACTGAGCAGCTTCTGACACAAAATGATTATTTGCCAATCGGCTGACAATTCAACAAGTTGCGCTGCTTTCAAATTTCACGACATCAGCGACGCAGTAAAATCAGGCGATGTTAGCAGACCAGCAAGCGTACACCAGATCTGACAACGACCGCAGAAAGTAGCCAGGCCAACAAAAAGCAACAATATATATAGTATTTGAATGAGGAATGTGTGATGACCAGTGTGTGCGTCTCATTTGCGGTGCGAGCGTAATCAGTCGGTAAAAGATGTAACGTCGAGCGCCACTTCACCAAAGTCCACGACTTTCCGGCTGGTAGCAGTTTACGAACAAAGAAGGTAAAGGAGCTGAAAACAACGCCTAAAAGACGACAGTCTCTGTTCACCAAACTGAGGAAGAAGAAGGCCGACGCTGCAGCAGAGGCTTCGTTTAAAGTGGCGCACATCCGAATGAAACAAAAAGCCCTTCACCGACGGCGGGATTGTAATAGAAGCCATGACTGTGGTGGCTGCAATGTTATTAAAGGAAAGTAAGACAGAAATGATGTCTGCTGTTGGCGATGTACAACTCGGTGTCACTGTGTAGCTCTCGGACACTTTCATTTTGTCCAATTAGCTCTCAGAGGACGAGACTCTAGACTGACTGATCCTGGACAGAAACCCTAAAGAAGTGCTTTCACAGATCAGCTGAGGCTCCGCTCCGCTCTCACAGACCCCGGCGCTGACAGAGGGACTCCTCAGCCGGCCCGAGGTCAATAAGGTATGCACCAGGGGGAGAGGGAGGGAATGTACCACAGGGGTGTTGAGGAAGGGGGTGGGGTGGCAGCGGAGGAAACACAGAGGGGGGAAACAGAGGGGTCTTTTGTGAGACAGGAAGCTGCTGAGACCAGGGCCCTCTCTCTGGGTACAGTAGTAATGCAGCCGAGAGAAGCCCGGGATACCAGAAACTGAGGGGATGAAGACGAAGAGAGCTCAGCGAGTGAAGGGCATAAAGAAGAAGAAGAGGAAGAAGACGACAGAGGGAGGTGGTAGAAACAGGGCTGAGGGACGGAATGAGATTCAAGTTGGAGGATGTGAACTAATACGGTGTAGAAGAGGAAAGGGTTGTATTGAGAGTAGAATGATTACCTCCACCAAAGAGGTCTTTGTCTGTTTGTCAGCAGGATTACGGAGAAAACATACTGCCCCAACTGTCATGAGACGTAGAAGAAGGGTGCAGCATGGGCGGAGGAAAAACACATTCAATGTGGGAGCGGATCCGAATCCAGGGGTCGGATACATGCATTATGTTTCACTTATAGAAACGGCCTTGGTGAAGGTCTGTGCTCTCCGAGCGCCCTTCTAATTAGGATCGCAACTGTGTTCAGAAATGGTGGTTCACTGGAAGAAAACAGTCTGTATAGAACAACGTAAATATAGTCAACTACAAATAGCACCACAGTAAAACACATCCAATCACCAAGCCTATGCATTTACTTGCATACACTGTTCCCATAATAACCTTTCAGCATATTGTAATTCAAGTGTTCTGAGAGAAAACTAGACTCCTGCTCCTCCTCATGGCTCTGTTTTCAGGCTTTAGAACATCTAGCCTGGGACGGGAGACTTTGACGAAGTGTCCTTGAGCGAGACCCTGAACACAAAGTTTCTCCCCGAGCGCTTTACAGCAGCCCGCTGCTCCTCAGGACGGGCTAAATGCAGAGGTCAAATGTCATGTATGTACCTGTATGTATATGACGAATCTAATCTAGTTTAAAGGCAGAGTTGACGATGTTCTCCAGTAGACACTCTCTGTTATATTGGTTGAAATGGTCTTTACACCCCGACGGCGATCCATTACCGTCATCTGTAGCTGCTGTAATCCTGTAGAAACGTCTACCAACCACTGCCTCGCGGTGCGCTTGGAAAGAACCAATCAGACGCCTCCCTTCCTCCCTGCTCGTACTCTACCCTTGGCGTGCACCGGCCTGAACTCAAAGCAAGTCGCCGCCGCACGTTTCCTGGAGAATGGAAGAGAGAACTCAGCCCTGCAGCAGCACTGTTGGTTACTGGTCATGAGGTAGCGTTGTTGAGTTGAGGTCCTCTCTCCGCTCTAGTTACGATGCGGCGGTGCTCGTGCATGTGTGTGTGGCGGTGCTCATGCATGTGTGTGTGTGTGTGTGGGGGGGGGGCTTTACCTTGGAAGGAGCCCCGAGGGGAGGTCGGGGGCGTTTTAGATGGAGCTCCTGATGCTAGCTTTCCAACATCGTCGACCCTACCTTTAAGTTAAGTTCAAGTCTCCGTCAGCACACTCCCGGAGCTCTGAGCGTCTAATATTGATGTGCATGTTGGTCTACATTGTAGTCACGTGAAAGGCCAGTACGTCTCCTACGGACGCCAGAGGGTGCCCTGTGCGTCGGTATCAGATGCCGAGGGGTCTGGCAAAGCGTGGGTATTTGACGCCCTGGGAATGAGACGGGGAGTGAACGTGTCAGCGCGGCAGTCCTGAAACGTCCCTCCATGAATTAAGAGAGAAATATCAGAAAGTAAGAAACAGACAAACTACAACAGAGGAAGTCGTACGGAATACATCTGAGAGGAACGGAGGAGAGGAAAGTGGGAGGAGTAGGGTGAGGTTTGGCGTTCCCAGACACGGAAGCACAAAAGATCAAGAACAGAAAAACTAATTATTGATGTTCAAAACAAGAGGCTGAGCATGCCGGCCGGCAGCATCTGTACACAGACACAGTTAATGAGGTCGGGGAGCGGTGAAAACAATCTGAGCTGTTATGAGCCGTCCGTCTGTCCTCTGATGAGCCGTCAAAGAGCTTTTCATCTCAGCTCCGTCCCATCCGGGCCATTACTGCACGAACAAAACATGCACACGCCAAGACGGCAGGATGAAGAACTGTGATGCTGCAGAGTGAAAATACTACCCTCCCTCTTCCTTTTCCCCTCGCTGACACATCCCAGCCCTCTCACGTTCACGGCTGGCACACAGACGAGAGCTGGTTAACACACACACACACACACACACACACACACACACACACACACACACACACACGCACACACACACACACACAGCCCATCTCTCCTGTCAATACAGTGACATTAAGAGGTTTGTAATCTTTCCAGTTCAAACAGTTCACCCCTTCTGTGCACACTGCTCGTGCACAAAACATATTAATGGAGCTCCTGCATGTTTTACATGATTCAATCCAATAACTGTTGCTCCACAGACTCTTTCCTGCCATAGACCCAGTTTCTGTCTTTCGTTATGGAGGACAGGGGCTCTTTAGTGGGAGATATCAGGTCAACAGTATATAGGCCACATTAAGTTGTTCTAGTCATTAATCTGTAATAAGCATTGTCTGTTGGTTAGGCGCCTATTCAGATGTGGAAAGTTTAGTTTTCAAATGACCTACATTACTCTTACTACAACTCTAGAGAGGGACATTCGCGTTTTACTATCAAAAGAGACAATGTACTTCGGAGTATTAGGGCCATATTGAGGGAAAAAACATCTGAGATTTACACAATAAAGTCAGAATATTATGAGAATAAAGTCATAACTTTACAAGAAAAAAATAAATAAACATAAAATAACTACTTTATAATATTCTGACTTTATTCTCTAAACCTCAGATTTATTTCTTTTCCTCAATGTGGTCCTAACAGTCCATCGTACCGTCATACCATAGACCTACAACAATGATACATAAACATGAAAATGTAAACAAAGAACAGTTCTTCATTTCCATGTTTCTAACTCCACAGGGAGCCTCTGGAGAGGAGCTGAAGAGCTGCAGGTTGCTGACCTCTGACCTCTGGTCTAGATCCTACACACTGCTCCTTTAAGTTATAAATCCCCCAGTTGTGAGTGACACCACGATGCCGTCTCTCTTTCAGCACATCTCTTCGTCTGACATATCTTCCATGTTCCCTTTGATTAGAAAGCAGAGAACAGCCCTCAAATGTAAAAACGATATACTTTATGTGGGACCCGAGTCTCAGAGTCACCCAGATTTAGCTCTGCTCAGGAGGCGCTCTCAGTCATCTAAGTGTACCCTGGCTCACATTTGGTCTATGTATACCCAAAGGCTAGCATATGATTACAGCTGAAAGAACATGGGGACGGCGGCTGACCAGTAATTTGGCTTCTCTAAATGTTGTCACTAGTCATTCCAGAGCTTCTTCCCGTCCCCACAGTCTGGAGCGCTCAGAGGCAGCGAGCTGTATACGACGTCTTTAATGCCATGAAAAGATAAATGAGCTGAAGAGACACGACTGTATATGAAGTTTATAGAACCTTTAGGTTGGACAGTTTAAATGTTAGAATCAATGAATCCTGAAGTCCAGGCGGGGGATGATAGTATTTCTTTGACTGTGCAGGCCGACCTACCTGGAAGAGAAAACAACAGTGAGCAGCACCTGACATCCTGCCCTCCATTTCTGGTGTTTGACCTGACTAGAGAGTACACCGGCTCAATATAGCTCTGTCTTCCTTCTTCACACCTTATAGGTGTGTGTTTGCGTGCGCATGAACGCGATGTGTGGGGTATTTCTACCGCACACGATCCACCAAAGCCCCGCTGGGGAGTGACTTCAAACAGGGCTCGTTCATTCACCTGGTGAAAAGTGACTGAAGCAGGTATTAAGAGGAATTTGACCCCTCGGTATAAAAGGTGTCTTTCTGCAGCGCTCAGCCTCGCATGCTGGAGGGGAGGGAGGGAGTGAGGGAGGGAGGGAGATGGGGATGGGGATGGGGGTGGGAAACAGGAGTGAGGGAGAGGAAGAGTTAGAGCCAGAAGGAGACTGGGGCGAGAGGAGGGCAGGAAAGACTGAGAAAGGTTAACAGACAGGATGGAGGGAGTCGGAATGAGAGAGACAGTGAAGTGAAGGAGAAGAGAGGAGTACAAGAAGGTGAGACAGGATTGTAATGAGGAGGGATAAATGAGGCAGGGAAAGAAAGATGGAGAGACGGCAAGCTGGTGAAGAACCTGAGAACGGTTAAGATGAAGTACAGGTCAAAGGGGGGACTCAAACAGACCTCTCACTGTCTTCATCTATCAGCTATAATTAAATGGTTTTATTTGAAATCACTGAATGTTAAAACCTTTTAGTGATTCTGTTCTCAGGATGTTTCAAAGCTTTCAAGGAACAGTAGGATCTAGCGGTGTCAAGCGGTGAGGTCAGGAGATTGCAACCAGCTGAAGCC
Source organism: Sebastiscus albofasciatus (assembly GCA_916701655.1). NCBI lineage: Eukaryota > Metazoa > Chordata > Actinopteri > Perciformes > Sebastidae > Sebastiscus > Sebastiscus albofasciatus. Next base: position 7,117 of record CAKAOI010049105.1, read on the forward strand.
TCTCCTGTGTGCCGAGCGCGTCAGAGAGCTACGGTGGCCGACGAGAAAACGTGAATGGTGATTAAGAAAGAGCAGAGTGCTTAAGGCTGCCTCCCACTAAAAGATGTTTCAAATCGTAACAGATGTGTAAAATGTGTGAGAGCCCACACATAACCACATGTTCTGTTAAACCGTTTTGTTCCTGTAGTGTGTGGAGAGCAACGATTCGGCCAATACAGCAACAACACTGATGGTCTGTGTCCACAGCCTCCGTGCTTTCCACGCTCCCCATTCATTGTTTATGTAAGCAGCCACGCAATGCATTCTGGTAGCGTGGCGTCGCGATTCGAGAGACTAGGCGTCACGACGCCCGCTCCTCATTTGCATAAAGTTGAGGTCTAGTCTACTTTATGTAAATCACAGGCGTCCAACGCGACTCTCCGCCTCTCCAAACTCCTGAGGATCTTTTAAATAAACGTTGTTGATCCAAAATAAAGACAGATTCATCAACATGGATTATCTCTCTCCTCAAATGTCTTCAGAAACATCTCAGTGAACTATTGACGTGAAATAAGAGAAGAAAGTTTCCAAACGAGCCTCCAGACTGGTTCCGGTTTGAAAGCTGGGAGCAGCAGCCAACGGCGGGAAAGCGTTCGTCCAATCAGGAGCCGAGTGGGTTGTCTCTAGGGACAGCACACCAAGCGTCCGATGCTGGGAAGCGTTGCGTCCCCTCGCGATAAAAAACGCCCCTGTGGACACGGACCATAACAGACTCCATTCATGGACAACAAGAGGCACGACTTAAAAAAAACCTGGAATCTCGCGACATCTCTCGCGATCAAACGAGACTTTAGGGTAAACAAACATGGCGGACGACAGACAGGAAGAATTAGCGATGTCAGGGCGTTTTCCCACCGGTAGTTGGTTTGCTCTGGTCTGAATCAGAAGAGACCAAACTGTCACCATGTTGCCTCCAGTTTGGTTTGTGTTCACACGGCAGCATTTACAAGCAGACTAAAGTTTTGGTGCGCAAAGAGACTGCTCTCTGATTGGTCAGCATTTCCATGCTGGAAAACTCCCGGAAGTAAACAAAGAAGAACAGACTTCCAGAACGCAACAATGGAGGGACGACTACGCGGCTTGATCTCGGCCCTGGTCATCTTATCTCGTAGTGATTTTTCACTCAAGGCAACGATACAGTTTGAAAATGAGGCTGCGACTGGAAAACAATGTGTTGATGCTCTGGAGTCGCCGAAGGAGCATATCAAGACGTACGGAGGACGGAGGAGGAGGAAGAGGAGGAGGAGGCGTGCATTAACCCTCCTAAACTGAGCGTGTCAGCTCATCAGCCGAAAATATGTCCTTAGATCCATCGGGTCTGCCCCGTAGTCTCCAACGCAGCCTGACGTTACACCTGTTTAGTACTGATGTGAATAGCGAGGGCGAGCGTAGGCTCTTTAGTAGTAATGTTGTCTGCTGTCTGGTGTTGACGTGCACAGAGCAGAGCAGCTCGCTACCGGAGCCGGTTTAATCCAAGAAGGCACAATGCTTCCTCCAGTTGGGCCGGATCGAGGTCGGATCACGTTCTCACCACAAACGAAGCGTACCGAACCGTACCGCAGTTGGTTTGGAAGCGAACCGATGCCGCCCCTTCAGAGGTCTCGGTTCGCTTGTTTTGGTGCTGCACCCGAGTGGACTGCTGTGTTCACACCGGCCCAAACGAACCGCACCGAGAGGGTGAAACGCTCCGGGGTTCCATTCAGCCGAACTACACAAGGCAGGTGTGAATAGGCCCTCAGTCTTTACACTACTTCATACTGAAAATTCATGAAGGATGGATGGATGACGTCATGGAGACGTGTTGAATAAACACACAAACCAACAAGTTGGTCCTCCATTTCTGAGCTCCGTCTCACTACCACTTTATGCTTGGCGTCTTGCATTAGCTCATGCATTAGCCGCGGCCGCAGTGATGGAGGTGGTTGTCCTTCCTTCTTCAGTCAGCTTGGTTCACAACTGGCTATCCTTCTTTCCCACGTCACTGCGTCATCGGCTGTCCTCGGGGTTCCACACAAACACAGCAGGATGTCCCATCGGAAACATTGAACATGTTTAATATTGAGGATTTGAGATCAGTTCAGCCAGGATGGACTTCAGAGCCGATCGGAAAAATGCACGTGGGAAGTGAGCGGCGAGGCAAGAGAGAGAGAGAGAGCTGCAGCGGGTAACGTTATCGACTCCGGCCCAAACAGGAAAAGTTAACAGGTTTGTCCTCTCTGGGCTTCTGTAGAAACACGACGAGGACCCGCTCCCTACGTAGATATAAACGGCTAACGAAAACACAACCATTCTTATTATCAGCTGATTATACACTCATGAAAACACAGTTATGAATATTACACTCCCTTTGTTGTTACACACCGGTCCTTTAAGCAGAATACAGTATTCAGCTGGTGGAAATCTTATTTTATCACATTTAACCCATCAGGTCTTCTCTAAATATGATGCTGCTGACATGTGTGAATGTGCTTCAGGGTCCTGAACAGAACACTCATTGTGCCTGCTCCCTCTGCTGGCAGCTGCCGTCTCTACAGGAGCTCCTCACACTCGCCTCAGTCATCCGGAACGTGGAAAGTGACTCTTAACGTCCGTCTCATTTGTCAAACTCTTGTTTTATGGCAGATTGACCACTACACTTCATTAGAGTGATGGAGCTAAGAGCTATTCTAAACTTGGGCCTGCTCAGTGAAACACTAAAATAAAGAGGCCAAAGGACTCTGGGGGGGATGTACTGTATAACTAGGACAACCACACATCAACCAAAGTGGAAATACATAATAATACTGCAAGTACTGCTCCGTCAATGTCTTCCAACTGTGGTTTCTACCAAAAGACTGGAAGAAAATCATACAAGGGTATTTTAAAGGGTGAAATATTGAGGTATGAAAAGGTAAATTGCCAATGAATCGCTGCTTGATCTTTTTAAACATGACAATGTGGCCTAAAGCGACAGCTTAATAAATGATACTGTACGAATATAAGCTGCCATTGGTGTGCATTTGTCATTACTGTACAGAATGCATGAAGAGCAACGCTCTACCATATAACTGCTGTTAAATCCTTTAATCACTCGGGGTTAGCAGAACTCTAAAAACTGGCTTTAAAAATGACTTAAAAATACGTTTGATAACAAAGTGAAGTTCTTTTAGGTGCTTAAATTCTGTGCATCACCTCAGGCCTTGAATAGTGAGCTAAACGGTGCAGTGTAGCTCCTCTGGGCCAGGATGAGGAAGATACTCTGGACGGACTGTCGGAGACGGACTGAAGGAGGCAGCAGGAGAGAGGAGAGCCCCTAACTACACGGCCACACAGACACAAACTCACACCCACATTCCTGTCTTTCTTTACATTTAAATATGTGTCTGAGGGGAATAGAGCCACCACCGGTGCAGGGGTGAAATTTACCTATAAAAAAATGTTCTGCTGCTTCCTTATTGGCCAAGGTGCGTAAAGTAGGCGGGGGGGAGGCAGTGTGCAGGACAATGTCACCGCCCAGCAGCTCTAACTGAGGCGGAGCAGCAACAGGAGACACCACGGTTGCTGAAACTTAGACGAGGACAAGAGGTCAGTGCTCCCTCTAGAGTTTGAAAGACGGGAGTGCGGCGCAAGCGGTCAGCCGGGGCCCTGCGGTCCTGCTGGACTGAGGAGCTCGCCATCATTTCTCCAGGACACCAGTGGGAGCCAAGCTCCAATTCACGGACAGTGAGTGGGTGTTTTATGGTGTGTTTAAGGCGTGTCTAACTACTGTAACTAAAAGTCATTTTCATTTAAATGGTGCAAAGAGTTTTAAATAATAAATGCAAAACACTTGACGTACAGTATTAAAACCTTTACTCGGACATGATACAACAAACAGAAACAAGATTCAGAATTAATGACTGAAAAAGGTATTCATATTTTTCATTTTCTTCTTCTTCTTCTTCTTTCAATCCCCAAAGCACACAATAGTCAGCTCCATGTGTACGATGGAGGAGGATACAAACAGGACGAAGAACAGACACAAGAGAAAGAATAAGAGTGACAGATTCCATTCTGATTTGACAGTTCTTGTATTTGTTTAATACTTCGTAATAAACAAAAGAAGAAGAGCGTAGTTGGGAGAAGAGGGAGACAGGAAACCAGACAAAGAAAACAGTGTGATTTTGTTTTTTTTTATGGTGAAGAGTAAACGATTAAGGAAGATTCTAGATCTACCGGAGAATAGGTTTCTTTCTTCTTGATCGACAAATCAACGCCCGATCCGAGTCCGTTACGTCCCTGCCCTTCTTTTCTTCCCTCCTTCTCTCTCTCTGACCTTCCCGCCACATTTCCTCCGACCTTAAACACGACAACAACCTCCTCCTTTAATTGAGCAATCATATTCTGTAGATCCTCCCATCAGGTTCATTCTGTGGAACCACATCCTTTTGCACTGTGTCTACCATTAGAGTCACACATTCTGAAGGTTTCCTTATTTTACTGCTGGTATTATCCAGCTACAGCCACACAGGACTCTAACTCAGTGAACAGGCTGCACTAGACCTGAGGCCTGGACTACGAAGCAGGGTTTGGGGTTAGCGAGGTAACCTCAGGGTTAACCTCAGGGTTTTCAGTCTCCATGGTAACTGATGCTGAACAGCTAACAGGTTATGTTCCAGATGAGATCAACTGGTATGAAAGCACCGCCTACTGACCAATCAGAGCTCAGTGCGCAGATCGTATGATAATATGACACAAATACGAAGACGTTTAAATCCTAATCCAGACTAAAAACAACACAGTTCAAACTGGAAGAAATGCAGAAAGGACAGCTGGCCGTCGGCCTCAAGTCCGTTTCACACCGCCGGAGTCGGGGACGCAGCTGAGACGGCTGAAATACTCATACACAAAGGTTGTTATGAAGTGTAGTCTATTCATCCATCATATTCTGAAAGCTTGTTATAATATCACTGCCCCGTCTAGTCGACCAGATCGGATTTATCTGCCTTGTTACTTTACGCATGCACACATCTGCATTTTTTCTTTTGCCATCTGTTCTTTCTGCATTCGGCAGCTTCAACTGTTACTTTTAGTCTGAATTATGTGTTGAACTTCCTGGTATTTGTGTAATATTACAGTGTCTCTTGGTTTGTATAATGTGCCGCTCTGCTGACAGCAGACTCGTCCGTGTCTGTGATCGGTCAGACGCTGCAAACACCGCTCCTTTCAAGTGAACGTGCTCACAGCCAGACTGAGAAACCCTGGGTTGATTTACTGAGTCGATAACCAGCGTCGTAGGAGCGCTGAGCTGGATCTCGGTCGTTAGGGTTAGTGAAGCCAGATAAGGAGAAGATACCCTGGGTATGTTGAACTGGCTTCGTGGTACAGGCCTCAGGTCGCAGAAAACAACCAAACGAATCTGAAGAAGAGCAGGGCGAGGGCGAGGCTATCTCTGTTTAATCATTCCTTATTTGCATTTCCGTGTGTAGGAAACCAAAGCAGACGTTTTAAGGCCCAGGGGACCCAATAAAAAAAAAAAAAAAAGCACCAATGCACAGCCTGAGCACCAAGAGGGGGTCTACTTCCCTCTCCAGTGACCAGTCCTCCCCTCTCCACACCAGCTGTCATTCCATTCCTATTAGGGCCCCTCTCTCTTTAGTATGCACTACACAGGGCCAAGGTTAGCGCACACAATAATACAACATACATGACAAACAAGCGCCGGGGACTGAGTGGCCCTGCATTTAAAAAACGGCCACATCCGCAAACGACTTGGCAGTGATAAATAAACCAGTGAGGGTGGTGGTTTCCAGGCTGCATAGCACACACTGCCTCATTGATCATAGTGGGATGGGCCTTGGCTCCAGGGGGGCCTGTGTCAATAGGTGAAAACCCCGCCCTGATATCTAGTCTATACACAATGATCAATTCTTCAGTCACAGCCTGCGATCCATTTAAAAAAAAAAAAAAGCATATTTAATCAACGTTTCAGTCAATTTTCAGAAAGCGAGTAATTTCAAAATGTAACAAAGATGGCGACAACAATACTGCTACACAGTCAAAAGGTCACAGCATGCGTCTGCCTTGAGTGCACACGGTTGCAATGACAAATGGGCGGTGCGGTGCGATCCGGCGGTCTCCCGATGGCGACCGCAGATCGCCGCTGCTCTGCCGTCAAGTAAAGTAAGCAAAGAGGGGACACGCGGCACGGAATCCCTTCCTTACAGCTCTCCGGTGCTCGTCCCCTGCCAAAAAGCTTCACATCCTTTTTCAAACAGTCCAAGAATCAGAGGATCAGTCATGTTCAGCCCACGTGGGTGAGTGAATCAGCATTGTGTTAAGTTTAAAGTAAAGCAGTGGAGGCGGGGCGAAGCGGAGGAAGGGGAGGAGGCCGTTGATAAAGCATCAGGTCAACACGCCACTTCATCGCCCCTCCGGCTCCCGCTCCTTTTCCTCTGTGCATCCTTTGATTATTTTGCTCAACAAACCAATTTAACAGTGCTCAGCACATCACCACCAAAGCTATATAGTATCTGCCAGTCAAAAGGCGTAGCTGCAGACAGATTGGTTACACGTGTGCAGAAAAGCACATGTGGCCACACATAAAAAAATGAAACACTCAACCAGCAGCTCTTTCTGAAACAGTCTGCTCGATCAGCACACAGAGCCTGCGCTGACTCTTTTAAACATGTGCATATCATCCTGTAGATGACCTAAGCTCATAGCAAAACGTTAAGAAATATAGAAATGGCAAAACTTAAAAGGCATAGCTGATACATGGAGGGATGGGAAGTCGAAATCATTTCACTGCCAATTCATATGAAGTGATGGAACAGACCGAGCTACAGTTTGCAAATGCACATGACGACTGTTTACCACAATATACAAGTTGCATATTTTTGCTTTTTGATGAATCATCAACAGAGTTTGGCGTTTCTTCAGTCCGCTGTGGATTTGACTTTTAGATTTTTTTTTACAACTAGTGGTTCCTCCAGCACTTGACTGATTGTGTAATCATCATTCCCATCTCCAGATATTAACACGACGCAGTAGCAGCAAGCTTAAACATTCAACAGAGGAATCCTGCAGAGACAGAGACGGAAGATGAGCACACATCCTGGAGTCATCCTCCTCTCTGGGGGGGTTGCACTCACAACCTTCACTCCACAGCCCAACTGTCTGAGGATAGCTATGCTCTAACCCGGATCACAATGTCCGGCGGACACAAAATCCTTTTTACTGCATCGTACCGCATCATATGCAGTACAAGAACTACACCTACAGTAAATGAGGCAGCACTGGTGCACGAGGGGGCTGACTTCTCTCTGCATGTAGGACATTAATGGACATCTGGAGATTACTATGTTGGCCGTACACATGGAGACAAACTGAAACACCAAACTCTAAAGGTCAGACCAACTTACTGACATGTTAAACAAAACCGCCTGTCTTACAGGCCATCTAACTGTCAGCCTCCGAGTCCACATCAAATGGGGGGTGGGGGGAGGCCAAGGATCCTCTCTGAGAAGTATTTGGACCATCCGCAGGGCAGGAAGCTCATTGCTCATTCTGGTCAGAGTAGCTGGCGGACCCTACTTTCATTGCTGCCACCGGCCTGACTGCTTTCTTCAATACAAAAGACACCGGCTCTGTCTGATAAACACGGATCAGACACAGCCCAATATGTACAAGCACTTAGCTGGTGTTTATTTTCCTTAGTTGGGAGTCTGCTATTAAGTTAGGGATCCTAAAGTAAAGTAACAATGAGTCTGTTTGCCTGTGTACTTGCATACTGTGTTTGCATTGATGTAAATGTGCAAGTCTTTAACTAAGAGACCGTATTTAGCACCTGGTAGAGGACAGCTGTACCTCGTCCCTGTAGAATGATACTGCAAGATGTACGTTTCTAATTGCTAAGGTGGTGACTGATGAGGCAAAATAGACCTCAGAATGTCAACACTGTTTTTTAAATACTATCAAAAATGGTACTAAATCTTTGTTTACCCCGGTACTGCTCACCTTTGAGCGTGTGTAGAATTCATAGTTTACTGTGTTATCTCCTGATCATGTGGTAGCTGCATTGGACTTTTCACTGCAAAGCTCAGATTCGGTCGCCCAAAAGTATTTCAATCGCAGTAAATGTCAAGCGCCGTCGACGACGAAACTCAGCCAATCGATTACCGCGAACAACGGGGGAACGGAAGTTGGTGCAAAAGTAGCAGTGAGGTGTGGTTCGACCCTGGGCTCAACGTCACGGTGACGACCTTACACAGGAGGTTCAGTCGAATGTGGATTCAACAGCAACAAAATAGAGATTTGAAAAGTGTCTTGTTGGAGCCACACAATTCACATTCACATGAGTGTGAACGGGCGTTTGTTTCTGCATCAGGACTCCTGTGTTCTTCTCTTGTATTATTTACATCTACTGTACAAAAGTCGCAAGCATTGAGCCAATAAACACTGAAGTTAAGTTTCCAAAGTTGCAGGTAGTAGGTGTAGGCTTCCCATTATATAGCACTAACTCATTTCATTATTGCATTACAGTAACACGACACACAAGTAACTCAAACACCGGTGCATTGTTTACCAAATCATGTATTCATCCGTGAGCGGTGGGCTGCAGAAGTATCGATTTGATATTGACTGATGACCGCGGGAAATGAAATGTTGCATTATTGCGACTGTCAAATCATTTCTCATCTCTGCTGCTGCTTTTTGTGTCACACCTCGTTCTAACAGAGAGAACCGAGTGCAGCATCTTGAATACAAAGCAACGCCCAACACCACTCCGACAGAGGCTGACCAAACCTGGTTATCATCTGAACAGGAAGTGGCCAATTCTTTAGCAAGTTCTACGACAAGTCATCACGTCTGATTCGGCAATAATGAGAAAACCCTACACGTAGTACCTTCAAGGTCGTCTTAGGTGTCTGAGAAGAGATGGTCATTTCTAGGAAACAGGAACATTTACACAGTTACAACTCACAAAAGTGCATAAATGACCACCAGCGAAGGGAGATAAGAGACAAAACAACTACATTTTTTGTCTTGCACGAAGCTGTACTTCCTGTGAGACTCGAGCTGTTTAAAATGCCAACCGTTAAAATAGAGAAAAAGGATGAAATCGAAACAAAAAAAAAAGAAATTCAAGTCATTCTTCTTGTCTTACAAAGCCCGCTGTGCGCATCAGGGTGGGAGGGACAAAGTCTGTCTGTTCAACAAAGTGCTCCCACTCCCCTTTTCCTGGATTTCAATGCCTTGGAAAAAAAGCTCTCATTTCATGAGTACAGTACTTCAAAATAGAAACTCAAACAAGTTTCAGCATGAATATTCAAAAAGAAAAAACATTTTTTTACGAGATTGGATGAACTCACTGGCAGGGTGTGTCTGCCTGTCCATTAGAGGACACCTCCTGACCAATAACAAGTGAATTGGTTTGGTGATGGACAGCTGATTGAAATGCAACGCACCTGATTTGAAGCTAAAACCATACATGAATAACTAACCGACTAGTGATGGATAGAATATAAAGAGGTGCCGCTAGCAGTGTAACTAACTAACTAACCCTAGTTCAAACAGGGGGAGTACACCAGTTACGCAGAAGCAAAAACCCACTGTGAGATGAAGATGTGAAACACTGAAGGCTAACTGAAAATTAAGACATTTACTGTATATGTGTGATAAAAAAGGGGATATATTGTTTGAGTCGTAACCCCTACGGCGGAAAACTGAGTATGGGAGAAGATGGTGTGTGAGTGTGTATTAGCATACTGTTCATTCAGAGCCGTGTTACTGTGCATTAGTTATGTCAATTCATGTATGCAAGTTAAGATCTGCATGTGTAATGGAATATGTGTGTGTGTGTGTGTGTGTGTGTGTGTGTGTGTGTGTGTGTGTGTGTGTGTGTGTGTGTACAAGTGTGAGAGCCGGTGCATTAAAACCAGCAGGTGCTTAAGTGAGGCCCAACGAGAGGAGCCAACGACCCAACATGGGGTGACGTGTTGGTAATCCTGGTGTGCATCAGATCCTGACCGGACCCAACCTGGCTCCTCTAGGTGAGCTGGTGAGGCGCCTCGAGCATCTCCATCAGGAAGGTGTCAATGGGCGTGTCGCCGATCAGTTTAAAGAAGAACAGGTGCTCCAGGCACTTCAGACCGATGGAGCGCAGCGCTGGGAGCCGGAGGAGGAGCTTCGCAAACCTGGACGGCCGAGGGGAAGGATGAGAAGGAGAGTAGAGTGAGAACATGACCATCGATCCATCACTCGTGTAAACTGAACATTCAGAACATCTGTTTGGTAGATTTCTTTTGTCGAGGCTCTGGGCGGGAAACCACTGCATCATATCCAGCCTTCAAGCAGCTGTTCTGTGCTACAGTGAAAATGCTTCAACAGTGACACCTGCAGGACGGAGGGGGAAGGGCAGCCTGTGTGTGTGAGAAGTGGTTGTGGGCATCGTGGGGGGGTAGAGGAGGACAGCAGGTCCCCGTCCTCCCTTGAGGCGGGACCTCTTCTATCAATTCAATGCATTTCATTTTTGTCATGCTTGTCTGTGACGGGCCAGGATCCCGGTGAGGGCAACGGACCGCTGTACGGGCAGCAGTTTACAGACAGGCCTCTACTGACACATTACAAACCCTCCCGAGGCTGCAGTGATTCTATTAAGTAGGGATGCACCGATACCAGTATCGGGTACCGGGTCCGATACTGTGCTCATGTACTCGTACTCGCAAAACGGCTCCGATACCACTTTACAGCAGCGTGACGTTAACCTCTCGTCACCATCTTTCGGGTCCTATCACATGCGCTCACACTCCACCTCCCCGACGGTGCGGGCGTTAGACTCCTTGTTCCGTGTTTCAGGACGGGTTGGGGGGGTTGCTGACATCGCCGCAGACCCCTGGCGCCTTTTACCTGGGCCGAGCCCCGCCCTGGGGGCACGACGCGGTTGGGGCGCACTGAGGACAGTCCGCCCCGGTCGACAGACGCACCGGGACAAGGGGGGCCCTGTCCCTCCCCAGCAGGGAGAGAGGACGCAGCGAGCACTTTGTCCTGGGAAGCATCTTCGCCCCGAGCCTTTCCAAGCCGACCTAGAGCCGGTGACGGCGCACCACCTCGTATGCGGGACTCCCCAGCCTGCCGTGTGTCGCTCACACCCTCCAGCTGGCTGTTAACGAGGGTCTTTTGGCACAGAGAAGTACTCGTATCGGTACTCGTATCGGTATATTGGCGAGTACCCAAATGTAAGTACTTGTACTTGGTCTGATAAAAAGTGGTATCGGTGCATCCCTAGATGGAAACCGTTGTTTTACTGCTTCATTTTTCGTTTTACATAAGAAAGTAAAGATAAGTAACCTAGGCAACTAGTGAAGTAATAATAATAACAATAATCATTTACATAACACTTATATATATATTATATATTTACACGTATATCAAGCAGCACTGAGCTCATACATACCATGGAGGTGCAGAATAAGAGAAATAACTAAATAAAACAACGTGACACTGTGGGCTGGTTTTCCTCCATGTTTTGAGTCACCAGCCGCCACTGAACCTCACGTCTGACGTTTCAGTCTGTCTGTGTGTTACAGCTCACCTGCCCTGCTGATCGGGGTATTTCTGTTTGCAGTAAGACTCCAGAGATGCGTACACCCGCTCCCTCAGGAGCTCCACCTCACTGGGGTTGGACAACCCCTTGGCATCTTCAGAGGAGAACAGAGAACATTTACATCGTCTCTATACGGGAATGACACACACATTTATACTAATTTTCCAGACTTGAATTTGTCCACATTCATCTGGTGTCCTTCGTGATGTTTTCCTCGTGATTCTCAACCTCCCACCCGTCTATATGTATATATACCTGGGTTGAAGAGGATAATGGCTCGAAGGCAGCCGAGCTCCGTCTTGTCCATTTGCATGTCTCTCATCTTGCTTACGAGCTCTGTCAAAACCCTGCAGAGATGAGATGAGAGGGGAGGAGAGTTGCAGGAGGGGGATATCCCAGTTGGAGACAATGCCAGATTAGGGAAGAGAGAGGAGGCAAGGGAAAGAACGAGAGAAGAAAAGATATGGAAAAGAGAGTGAAAAAGCAATAAAAACAAGAGGAGGAAAGGGAGAGAACGAGAGAGTAAGAACAACAGAGACGGACCAGACTCCATAATCACACTTCTTTATGGTCTAAGCTACTTACTACTGCTACTGCTGCTGCTGCTTATGGCATGGCTGAACTGCTGGTTCTGCAGGGACGTTTTGGAAACATTTAATGCCTTGTTTAATATAATTCAAGACGTTTAGGGTGAGCCACGGCTTTGGTCAAAATCCTCAATATTAAAACTGCCGACTGAATCCACAAGCATCTCTGACGAGTCGTTTTCTACTTGAGATGTAAAGTGTTGATGCAAGAATGAAGAAAGAGCCAGACGGAGGGAGTGATCAGGGATTTGGATGCTGTACTTTAAAATACTTTAAATGCCATCCATTCATTCTTAAAATGCTTCACAACTTGAAACCTAAAAGTAAAGTAAGATAAGCCCTGTTATTGAAGATCAATGCATGCCACCGGGACAAACAAAGACTTTACCTGGCAACAAATAGAATAAAACAAACGTATCCATACATTTTGAATGAACCGAGTTGTCATGCTTCATCACGTATGTGTGACGTAATAACACATAGAATGTCAGTTTGGACTTAAAGAGGCTTCTTATAACTGCTGCTGCTCTTCTGCCTGGAATATGACTTGGATGAAAGAGGACAGAGACGGTGCAGACCAGCGAGTGAGGGGACAGAAGGGATGGCTATGAGAGACAGTTTATTTGCTACTGCGTCATCCAGCCCACGATAGAGTGCATTGGGACATCCAGGTTTATTAAACACACCCAGCACAATGAATACATGTTTTGATCCATATTAAGTTGAGAAAGTGTCGGAAAGTAGGAGTGGTTTTTGGTACGCACCGAGAGTGTATGTCATTGTTTGAAGAGGGCCGACGCCACCTCCAAAAGGCTCAAAGGTAAGTCGGGGCATCTAAACACACTAATACAGTATTTTGTCCAACTATTAATGCCCCGGGAACGCTAGCCCACACATTTTGATTTGCTCATTATGGTCTGGCAAGGCTCAACAATCATTTGTTTTTGGTAAGAACTCTAAGAGGCATCGGCCACGGGTATAAGAAAGTATTCTGCAGGCGATTGGACGAGGCTACCGAATACGCTGCTGAATTCAAATTCAAAATACAGTACTGCTCTTTGTCATCATCATCTAACCCATAACCCCAAAGTTCACTGAGTGATCTGTCAAACAATTCTCAGTGGATGTTGTTCAGAAAATATATATATATA
>CAKAOI010049105.1:20637-42160 GCA_916701655.1 Sebastiscus albofasciatus
TATATATACACTGATCAGCCATAACATTCAGACCACTGACAGGTGAAGTGAATCACATAGATTATCTGGTTACCATGGTACCTGGATATTAGACAGCAAGTGAACATTTTGAACTTTGTGATGGAAGCAGGAAAAATGGGCCAGCGTGAGGATGTGAGCAACTTTGATGAGTGCTGGCTAGACGACCGGGTCAGAGCATCTCCACAACTGCAGCTCTTCTGGGATGCTCCCGGTCTGCAGTGGTCAGGACTAGGGATGCTCATTTTAACTTTTAACGCGTTTACTTAGCAGCCACGATGCTGCGTTCACTGTCTCAGTGATGCACGTGGGGAGTGAAGGCTGGCCGGTGTTGTCTGATCCAATAGAAGAGCTACTGGAGCTCAAACTGCTGAACAAGTTAATGCTGGTTCTGATAGAAAGGTGTCAGAACACACAGTGAGGAGCAGTTTGTTACGTATGTGGTTGTGTAGCGGCAGACCGGTCAGGGTGCCCCGTGCTGACCCCGTGTCCACCGCCAAAAGCGCCTACAATGGGCACGCCGTGAGCATCAGAACTGGACCACGGAGCGATGGAAGAAGGTGGCCCGGTCTGATGAATCACGTTTTCTTTTACATCATGTGGATGGTAACGAGTTGGAGGTGTTGACTCGGCCTCCAGATTCTCCAAATCTCAGTCCGATGGAGCATCTGTGGGATGAGCTGGACAAACAAGTCCGATCCACGGAGGCCCCACCTCGCAACTTATACAGGACTTAAAGGACCTGCTGCTGACGGCTTGGTGCCAGATACCACAGCAGACCTTCAGAGGTCTAGTGGAGTCTAGACCTCCACGGGTCAGGAGGGGGACCTACTGAATATCAGGCAGGGGGTCATCATGTTGTGGCTGATCAGTGTAAATCTTGGCTGACTTCTGCAAAGCTGCGGAAAAAGCCTAAAAGCATCAACTTTTAGCTTTGGTTTCTGTGTTTGTTTCAAGAGGAGGGGTTTAAGAAAAGTGTTTGTGTAGTGGCGTAATTACCTGTCAAATATGGCCCCAACCTCGGCATTGTGCGCCCTGTGTATTCAATCACAATGTGTTATTACAATGTCATTACACAGTTACATTGTTAAAACAGAAGTCTGTCTGTTTTCTGAGCCCTTCAGCTGTACAGATAGTCAGTGCTTACAAACGATTTCATATGATCTGTAGCGGTACAAACTGCTTTCTGATACGTTTAAAACTGTTTGTAAAATAGTATGCATGAGGAGCGTTCACAGTTCTCGTGTCTGCACTCAAAGTTTGATTTATCTTGCACCTGCACCCAAACAGTGATATAAATGTGATATAAATTGATGCTAAATGTGAAACCTCTGATTAACATTTCATCAGTTTTATGACATCATAAGCTGTAGTCTTACACAAGGCACCAGCTATACTCACATGGATTAAAATAAGCAGAAAGGAGGTTATGATAAATCTGATGAGCCAGCAGAAAACCATTAGTACACATGAAACTGTTCGGAAGTGAAAAATGATGAACCTTTAATAGGTGTTCCTCACTGAAGTAATACTTGATGAAAAGTAACTTAAAGTCCAGCTGGTGTTGATTCATCAAATTACATTTTTGTTTGCTACAGCCAGGGCAGCCATTTCACTGGCGGCCATCGTGGCCTTAATGAATTATTATTGGGCAACATCAAGTGAAACGCTGCGCACACAACCAGTGGTGGGTTTGAGTTAGAGTCTGGTATGAACTGCTGGAAAACCGGGCTATTTATGACGATAGTTTGACACCATGCGCAGCCTCGCCGTGTTCCAGCTGCGACGTGGCCGCCGGAGCCGATCGGGGCCGCTGAAGCTCATCTCGGCCACTCTGGACAGCAGGGCTGGGACGATGCTATCGCGATACTTGTGTGCCGATTCAATATGTATTGAGATTTTTAAGTATTGCAAAACAGTATTACGATTTTTGTTAACTTTTGTTAACACTAGACCAAAGCTGGGGAAAGCTGAATCAGACACTTCTAGGGACTTTAACTATGGTGAGTATGATCCATCAATCTTATTTCCATAGATGTATTTAGTATCTACAGTTCCCTTTGTTAACACCTTATTTTGAAATCCGGACGTAGTCCCACGTGTCTACTTCCTGTAACTTCTCCAAGGTGGTCTCTAGCTCTCCCGTCAGCTCCGTTCTCTTTATCCATCCATGGTCAGCTCCATCGGGGCCGTTTCAATGCAGAGAACAGACATGTCAGTATCTGGGTGCTCTACAGTCGTAGCGTCGGTCCATTTGACCACGGAGGCTCGACTCCAACGTTACCGCCATACGATAACGTTTCCTGTCCGTGACAGAGTTAGCATGCAGATCTATTTTTGACGGAGCTGCGTGATGCACCTTCTCCTTCTAAGATAGAGAGATATTAACCCTTAAGTTCAAATCCTTGTTTTATTTAATGGCCTTTGTGCCGACACCACACGTCGAGTGGCCTTGCCCCTAAAATGATGAAATTCCCGGCCTGGCTACAGCAAACGTCCTGTATCTGCCCTGTAAACTGTCCTGTGTTCTCCTTTCATTAAAACAAATTAAAATACTTTAATGAAGAACTAAAAGGGAGACATTTATATCTATTTGTTGGTTTCATAATGGCGCCTCCTAGTTTTGCATTAATTTGTCCGTTTCAGTACAGTAGATAGCGACCTTATTTCAATACAGCCAATCAAATCTTGCATGAAGCAGTAAAGTCAGAAATGAGCAACAACCCACATTAGCTTTCCTGCTAAAGTCTCCTTCTTCTTCCTTTCAATTAGGGATGTCACGAGACCAGATATCTAGTAGTCGATATGAATTTCCACGATTTTCATACCAAATTTGATACCACGGTAAAAAAACATGTAATGTGTTCATGTGTCTATATATATTTAGATCCTCAGATTGCAAGCAGGAGTTTAAATTCACTGACAAGGTGACATTTCACTGGGTAAAGGCTACCAGAGGTGGCACCAAGTCATAGTTTTGTAAGTCACAAGTAAGACTCAAGTCTGTGACTCAAGTCTCAACTCAGGTCTGGAGTCCTGAACGGGCCATATGAGCTCCTCACCAGATGTAATGTCATTTTACCAGCAGAGTAACTGGATCCAACTGCTGCTCAGTAACGTAACGTTAGTAAAGTTCTTCATGGTTTTCTCCTGAAACTTTATTGGATGCTGTGGTTCAAACAACAGAGATTTAGCAATAAGCAACAAAAGATGGAAGTGAATCATCTTCTCAAACAAATCAATAAAGGATCTCTGATCAGTTTGTTCAGTTCAGTTTTTTCCCCCACGAGTGAACCCTCTTCTCGAACATAGAGGATCTGTGCATCTCTGGATCTCTCTGCTGCGTGGCGCTGTCGTGTGAGAGCAGAGGACAGAAGCAGCCGCATGTGGCGCTTGGCGGGTGTTAATTTCGGACCCTGCAGGCATCGTGCATTACCGTCGGTGCTGTAGAAAATGAGTACCGTCACGTTTTAAGAATTTTGGCATCGACTTGGTACTGAAGTATCGGTTCTCGTGACATCCCTACTTTCAATAATGAAAAAGCATTAGTTCTGATTACAGTAAGGGAAAACTAAACGAGTGATTTCACTTAACTGTGGCTATTGTGTGAAAAGGCTCGAAGTGCAAAATACAGCATTTAACAAAATAAGTTAACACAAACCAACAAAACAGAATAACACAAATCAACAACTTTCAGAAGACACAATAAAAGAAAAGAGGTGCGTACCATCTTTGTCATTCTTGTCGACTGCTACAACGCCACTCAAATAAAAAGAGTATTTAGAGAAAAGGGCGAGGTGTGCTCGGCTTTCTCTGAGTGCATCTGTTGCACGTTATCCCCCCCCCCTCCCAGAATGACAAAGGTAACAGGTACCTACCCTTTCCATCTATGTTGAGTTTTCTGAAATTTTGTGTTCTCTCTTTTGTCAATTTATGTTGTGAATTTGTTTTTCTGTTGTGTAGTTGTGTTTTTCTGCAAAAGCTGCTTTTTAAAACATATTTGTTGTTTTGTTGCCTACCAAATAAGATGTTTACCTCCAGTAATGCACGACAAAGAAATGACATTCTGATATTCTATTATTCACATCCTCCTTGATAAAATGATTCAGTAGCTTCAAACAGATGCCGATGCAAAGCTGGAACAAAAGGCTGCTGCTAGAAGAGAGCGGTGCTACGACAACATTAATAAGTACCAGAAGTAAATCATTCAGCTGTTTTGCCATAAGCTCACTTAGCTCGCTGTAAACCTGACTGGATTTATGGGCAAAATGAACCCTCTATAACAATGACTATATAGCAATGACTGTGTAATTAACAGTGAATTGACACGTTGTGATGTAGTTGGGGGTTTTACATGAGAGTCATGGAGATTTGGAGTGTGGCAGGTGATGACATAATGAACAGAAGAAAAATTCAAATTCACCTTTAACTTTGTTTATTGTGTGTTTTGTCTCTTTATTTGTCAAATTAATTACACTTAAAATACAAATGTAGGTAGATGGAGAGAGGCTGTAACCATTCTATATGTATGACATCTGAAGTTTACTGTCAGTGACAGCTAGACACACGGCGGGTCTGAGCCACGAAGACGCCGCTCCACACCACCGTCTGCTCAGCTGTAGTGCGCCCTCTGCCAGTGCTGAGAGTAGCGTAGCCATAGCGACGGACTACATTTCCCATCATTCCTGTCTAGTCATGAGTGCTGGACTGAGTAGCTTGTTAAGTTTGCTAAGTTTGCTGTTTTATGTCCCAAAACGTACAGTAAATGTTACTTTTTGTTTGTGTTTGTAATTGAATGTGTTTGTTCAGAACATGGGAGTTTATGTTTTTATGTTGGTAGCTGCTTAATAGAATATGATTATGATTAAAGATTATGATCTATTTAAGAGGCGTAGTTTTATCGTCTGTGCCGGTATACAAGAATAAAAGCGGTAACTTCCTTCTAACTCCGCACCGACTCAAATGAAGCAAATATATTGATTCAGGCATTAAAAAATCTTTTACAAAATCATAACAACTAAAATCTGGATACATAGATGAATTGATTTTTTCCCCCACCCCCAATATAAAGAGTGATTGCCTTTTGCCTACTAATTACAGATGATGACTACGGTCAGTGAAGATGTAATTATTTTAACAAAGAGTCTTTATGTCAAGATGAGATCATAAAACAATTATTCCTTGGTCAGCAGAAAAGAAAATGTAACACCAACATATATCCCCGGCCTCTACAACGTCCTGCACAATACTGTGATGTAATTATCACATGAATGTATTTTAAGGGACGGTCTTATTCTATGTTCACGTGTTAGTATTGTACATTAGCCAGCCATTATCTGGTTATCATATACCAGGTGCTCTGCCACTGACTGACTGCGTGTGTGTGCGCGCATGCATGTCTCTGGGTAAGCATTAGTCACCAGCCTCCCTGGCATGCGCTGTCCCCCTATGGGCAGTACTACGGAAGCAAAGTCTCTCAGCCAATCACAGCCAACGCAGAACACAGCAGCTGCAGCCAACCAAAGGGGAGGACACAGTATCCTAAACTCTTACCCCAGTCACTAATTCATGTGGATAAATAAAGTGTTCTTTCTCTCTTCATCTAGCTCTCTGGACTGATGTGGATTCACCAGGTGAATTCAAGAGGGCACTGTGGATTTGACCTGGCGTCTCAGGGTCCATCTATTTTAGGTTAGAAGTCGGTGGTCCTAATACTATGTAGAAGTGGATCTTTTCTAAGTGTAGTAGTAAGGAATGGTGGCATGTCCTCTCCAGTTGGGTCACCCACCTGAACTTCTGAATGCTGGGGGAGTCACTGATGTGGTAAGTCTGTCAGAGTGATACTGTTTGTGCATATATGTATCTGTGTATTACCTGTCAAAGATGGCTCCGACACCTGCACTGTGAGCACTGTTCCTGTGGACGTGCAGGCCGGTGGCCAATAAAATCCCGTCCTTCACGGAGATGGAGCGATGGGAGAACGATGCGATCAGGAGTTCATTCCAGCCTGTTGAAGAGTTAGTGTCTCAGTATTTCTAGTAGGGATGCACCGGTACAAGTACAAGTACTTACATTGGGGTACTCGCCGATACCGAGTACCGATACAAGTACCGATACGAGTACCGATACGAGTACCGATACGAGTACCGATACGAGTACTTCTCTGTGTCTAAAGAGCCTCGTTAACAGCCAGCTGGAGGGCGTGAGCAAAACACAGCAGGCTGGGGAGTCCCGCATACGAGACGGTGCGCTGCCACCGGCTCTGGGTCGGCTTTGAAAGGCTCGGGGCGAAGGTGCTTCCCGGGGCCGTGGACAAAGTGTCACCGGGGCGGTTCTTAGTCCTTAGTGTGCCCCAACCGCGTCATGTCCCCAGGGCGGGGCTCGGCCTACGTAAAAAGCGCCAGGGGTCTGTGGCGACGTCGGCAACCCACCCGACCCGTCTTGAAACACAAACCAAGGAGTCTAACGCCAGCGTGCGAGTCAGAGGGTGTAATCAAAACCCCGTGGCGTAATGACAGTGAGGGACGGTGCGCGCCGGCTGAGGTGGGATCCCGGCCCCGTGGGGTCGGGCGCACCGTCGGGGAGGTGGAGCGTGAGCACGTGCGATAGGACCCGAAAGATGCTGATGAGAGGTTAACATCACACTGCCGTAAAGTGGTATCGGTGCCGTTGTATCGGAGCCGTTTTGCGAGCACGAGTACATGAGCACAGTATCGGACCCGATACCCGACACTGGTATCGGCATCAGTGCATCCCTCATTTCTAGTGAATTCAAAGTCAGTTGTGATGTTTTACATTTCCTAATTCTTGATTCTTGAGATGTTTAAAACTACACTTGGTGGCGTAAAAGAAATTGAATTTGCGTCTAATGTCTAGCAGCGTCTAATGTTTTGTGCACCAAATGAACATACATAACAGAGACCAAATGCTATATTGGGAGTTTTATGATGGTGTTACAGTAGAATATGATGGAGCAGCTCTAAACAGTGATCCCATCACGGAGGATGTTAACACCAGGTCTGAACAGGGCCAAAGAAGGCACAGGGTCGATATATGGGGACAAGGCAGTGGCCATAACGAAGAACTGTAGGAGACAAGCTATCAGCAGAATCACTGCATCATTCATTAAACCTTCTTGAGGTCACACTTACCTGCACGTAGTAGGATGACCTGGTCGTCCAGGGCCAGCTCAGAGAAGTGAGGGATCCTCTTAGCCCACTCCACCAGGGTGAAGAGCTGCTTGTCTGCTGCCTGACAGATGTTGGTGACTGGATCGTTGGGCTGAAGAAAGCAGATTTAGAGATTAGTAACTATTTCATCAAACAACTTTACAAAGAGACACCGTATTATTCATACCACATACACCTGCAGGCTTTCAACAAATAAAAGCATGATGGTATACTTGAATAAAGTAAAAACAAACATATATAAGCTGTCAATCATCTCATGTAGCATGTTCCATAAGGGAACACAGTTTGTGGTTGACTACTCACAGAGCTGCCACCTGAACTTCCATCTGCATGAAGCTCAGTCTTCTGCTCCACGGCCACCTCCGCTTCTAAAATCTTCTCCACTGGCATCTCCTCGTTCACCGCACTGGTCGACTCCACCTCGCCCTCTCGTTCCTTGTTCCTCTGCCGTTCGTCTTGGACAGCTGCAGGACATGGGGGGGATTGGGGTGGACAGAGAAGAGCACAGAAGAAAACAATGAAGGTCAAGAAAGGGGAGGATGAGAGAAAAGAGTATAGGAAGAGCAGAAAGGAGGAAATGTGTGTGGGAAGGATGGGTGGAAGGAGGTTAATATGAAATGGAGAAGCAGGTAAGGTGCAAGAGCAAAGGTAATGGACAAGGATAGAGAAGCAAAGGGCTTGGGCAGGCAGGCCATGGCACAGAACAGAGGACATCAATAAAGACAAGAGCACAGCAAAAGAATGAGAGAAAGGTAGTGGAAGAGGGTTAAAGGATAAAGTCAGAGATTGGAGATTAACAGAAAATGTGTTGACAATGAAGAGCAGGAATGAGAGAGAAAGATTGATGCAGGAAGTGGTTGGAATACAAAAAGAACAGGGAAAAGCAAAAGAGCAAAATTAACAAAATGTGCAAAACAGGAGAAAAGAAAAGAGACAGATATGACGTACAGTTCATGATATATTCAAAGTCTCTCATACTGTCTTTCACACTTCTTTCAGGCCCTCTACCGAGGCAGAAATGGACCACATGAGACAAGATACATCATTATTATGAACTAATGGTTTTAAAGCAACAGCATTGAGAGAATTACAATGAACTGGAACACTGGTAATCTGAAAGTCATTTTGCCCAGATTCACTTTCAGGAAATTATTTTTTTTTTTTGTTTCTCAAAACAAACCAAGTTTTCTCCTAATAACCTTTCCCAGATTAAGTAAACAAGGTTTCTTGTTTTCATGAAGTTCAAGAAATCAGGTTACTGCAGAAAAGGCAGCAGCTATCAGGTTGAAGTGCTCGTCAATCCAATGAATGCAACTCCCTTCCCCCCTCCGTGAGGTTCTATAGAAGCTGTCCTGTAACAGTTTGATCCACCTCAGATGAACAGTACCCCCAATGTTAGGGGACCAAATATAACTGGACAAGTCATCATATTTAATATTTTGTTACAAATCCTTTGTAAGCAAACGCACACATCAGTAGACAGAGACTGAGGTTATGTGTTGGTGGGTCTAGAACATCCCACCATTAGGCCCCACAGACTTGGTTGGTTGTACGTTTGGAAACCGTCTTCTCTTCTATCACGAAAATAATTCACTGAAATGTGTTTCTGAAAACATCTGAGGCGAGAAATAATCCACGCAGCTCAATCTGCCTTTATTTTGGACCGACAACGTTTAGTTTAAAAGATTCTCCGGAGTTTGGAGAGGCGGCGAGTCGCGTCAGACGACCGTGGTTTGCATAAAGTAGACTAGACCTCAACTTTATGCAAATGAGGAACGGCCGTCGTGACACTCCTTGTTTCGAATCGCGCCGCCACGCTACCAGAATGCATTGCCGGCTGCTTACATAGACAATGAATGGGAAGCGTGGAAAGGACGGAGCCTGTGGACACGGACCATCAGTGATCGGATCACAAGTGGACAGCTTTAAGAACAGGTGTGAACGCACACTGAGGACGCATTGAGATGGGATCTTTCAGACCACATTCAGAACATTCAGAGGTGGTCTGGGACACAATTTTTTAGCAGTGTGTAAGCGAATGCGTCCTGGCCACATTAAGGACCGCCTACTCAACAAACGTCCTTCAGGGATCCGCGGGATCACCGCGCCCCTCAGGTGAATATACAGGCAGACGGGAGCGCTTGTCTGCCTCATGGCACGGAAACGGCTTCTGTGCTCTACTGTATTCTGTCGGTACAAGTGTATTTTATTAAAATATATCTTATCTATACTATCAGACGAGGCACAGGAAGCGCATTATTATCATATTGTCGGACATGTGTTGGTGTTTTTCTGACACCTGCCCGCCCTCATCCTGTCTCTCCGAAGCTCTGTACTCTGCTGTTGTCTGGCAAAGGCAGCGGCGCCGTCGGCACGGAGGTCAACAACCTTTTATTTTGATGTTAATAAAATGTACTCAAATTCACAAATATGTTGGATATTACTACTGACATTCATGTTAATATCACGTCACAACGTCTGCTGTATCAGCCGTGTGTTTACTACGTGTTTATCGAGGGAGAAAGTGAGATCAGATCACAAGTGGTCACTGGAGACGCGTTCTAATGCCGGGTGTGAACAGACGTACTTAGAGCTGCCCACTTGTGATCGGATCACTCGTGTTAATGCCAGGTCTGAACGGGGCCTTAAGAGTCCTACCCTGTTCACCAAATCAAAATGTGAACACCCGAAGAGTTCCAATCTGATTAGTTGCAAAATACAACAGAGAATGTCAATGTGAAAATACATATTATAAATATCACTGCATTAACCAACAGTCTCCTGAAATCCACATTTTATCAGAGAGGTTTGTATATTAATTTGTTAGGTTTATTGTTTTGGTCATTTCTTGAATAACAGTAATTGTAAGTGATGTAAAGCATCGTTTAATTTATGATTCAAATACTCTATTTTCCTGAGTTGTGCTGCAGAAACCACGTATTGATTGTTTAAACAAAGCCTTTGTTAAGAAAAAAACAACCATTTAGTTTTTTTAATGAATTAATTATGAATTATTAATTATGAATTATTAACGCGTCTGTCCACAGATTAAAGAAGTTGGTTTAAGTTTGAATCCTATCGTGCTCTTAATGTCAAGCAGAGCATTCTAATCTACTTCCTATCAACATCAATCTGCGTCGGTCACTGTGTCTGTATTTGATACAGAAAAAGAGAAGGCGTGCCAGTGGCCACAGATTTGGAGAGTTGGGTTTGTGGAGGAAAAGCTGCCACATAGTGGAAGCCAAGAATGCTTAAAAAACTCTGGGTGGGAAATTAAGTGAACATCCATCCTTCCTCTACGAGCATCAAAGTATAAATCCATGTTCCTGAACAGAACTGCTCTGTGGCTGACTGTAGCTGTGACCTTAGTGGGCAGCACCAGGTGGGAATAAGCAACAAGTAGCATCACGTTAAAGTAGGATGATGGTGAAACGGAGTGTGCTGACTCAGCAAACTTTCCCTGGATCTATAAACGTTTAAAAAAGAAACCATGGGGAAGTGATTCAAGGCTGGCACCGGTCCACCTCTGAGCACTGGCAACCAACTATGGAACAAAAAAAACATTCTAAACTAGCTCCTCAAAGATATGCAATGTAATATCTCTCTGTGCTTCTCGCTCACTCATACAGACACAGGCACACACCCCTCCCTCCCTCTTCTCCTTACATCTGTCGTTCATCTTGGCCACTACAGAAGGAGGGAGGGGGGGGAGAGAGAGAACGAGAGGAAACAAAAAAGAGGAAGAGAGGGGGAAAGGGGGTTAGTGTTTACAAGGCTTACCCACCCCCATCTCCCTCTCTACCACTCTGTACTCGTTCTTTCTATCCCCTGTTGTACAAATATCACTGAAGCTCTCTTGGTTCAAATGCACAAGAAAAAAAATATCAACATTGATGCTATAATTTAATGATGACTATGATTCATAGATTAGGTATACAGGAAGATCTCATTTAAGGTTATGGGTGAGGTTAAGAAGTTAGGCTCAGGGTTTCAGGTTGAGGTTGAGTGAAGTGTCCGCCACAGAAAGCCTTGAATGTTCCTTTCATCTGTGTTAACCTACAGTGATCATTATTAACAACAGAGACCACACATCTCAGCAACGTACCAAACATGAACTGAGTTATGACCAAACTACATTATAAAAGTAGCATCTTAACGTGTAGGGATGCACCGATACTGACTCAAATAGCTGGATCGTATATCGTTTGACAATGGGGCTGATCTAGTAAAT
Organism: Sebastiscus albofasciatus; assembly: GCA_916701655.1. Classification (NCBI taxonomy): domain Eukaryota; kingdom Metazoa; phylum Chordata; class Actinopteri; order Perciformes; family Sebastidae; genus Sebastiscus; species Sebastiscus albofasciatus. The sequence continues at coordinate 32,077 of CAKAOI010049105.1, forward strand.
TGAATTCTACGTTTATATACTATAATCATTATACTGACATTTTTAATTCCTGTTTAAGTTTTGACCATTTTTTGTTGCTGCATTAAAAAGGTTTACAGATGAATTGTTATTCATGTTGATGATGAGTTTTTGGTGTACGATTTATTATTTTAAAAATAAATAACAATTCACTAAATGTACGTTATCTTTGTATTTATTTGTTACATTTTGTTTTACAAAGTTAGGAATGTTTAAGTCGAGTCTGATGTTGGCTTACACATAAAAAAAATGATCCCAGTCACTTCCACACAGTGAAGCAAACATCTTATTAATGAAACACTCAGTACCGGATCAGTACTTGGTGTCGGCCGATACCCGAAGCCCAGGTATCGCTATCGGTATCGAGACTGAAAAAGTCGGATCGGTGCATCCCTGGTAATGTGCTGGGGGATTCAGTCTTAATACAATTATGTAATATGAGAAAGCAGAGTACGGTAGAGTTAGCTCAACTCAAAGATGCTTGGCAGCACAAACTCTCAGACCGACCGGCTCGAAATGGATCTAACATTATTTCAGTGTTAAGACGCTGCATATAAATCACTTACAGTTTATGAATGTGTCTGCTTCCTATTTAATATAAAGCACTTTGAGCATTACATGAATATAAATGAGCCATATCAGTTCATCGGCACTGTCACCGTCACCAATGTCATAATGATATACTATGAAACTCTGGACTGGTAAACTCAGGCTTCGTCTTTTCTCTAAACTCTTTGTCATCGGCACAAATTATGGGATGTATTCACCGGTGACTGACAGCCACCTGAAGACAAACACCTGGTGAATATGGCATAGTAGCGTGATACTTTCAGGCCATTAGTTGAAAAGGACGGCCTAAACGCAGCATCACACAGCGCCTAAACAAGAATTTTTAAAGTATTTTGTTGGACTTTTTCATGGTTTATGGTTTTACAACACTGAATCTGTCCCTCTGCCGTCTCCAGCGCCCCTCACCCCTTCACCATTTATTACAATAAATCCACCTGACTTTCAACCAACACCCAGCTGTGTCTGTCTGCTTCTGGGTTTAAAAAAACTACAGCCTTAACAGAATCACTGTGGATATAAGGAAGAGTTTTGATACCCGATCAACAGCAAAAAGACTCTAAAGTGTCATAGTGAAAGCATGAAAAAAGAACGCAAAGGGCAGAGAATACGTTTAGGTTCGATAAAAGTGACTGACGTTCAAATGGATTACAGAACACTGAGGGCTGCAAAGGATGCACTTGTTCTGTCTCCCAGTTTTTTTGGGCAAAAGAACACTGCTACTTCTCAAACACATCTGGAAGGGCCTTTGGAAAAGGAGACCCTTAGCGATATGTTCAGCATTGAAATGTTGAGTTTGAACGAGGCAGCCCACGATCCGGGAAACAGTCGGTATGTTTGTTGGAGCTCGTCAGCCCAAAGAGAAGATTTTATTTTCCCACAGTCCCACTGACCACATACTGTACGCTATTGTTAAAGGAAACTCATTTGTTCCAGCTCCAGAGACCCGATCAATCAACATCATCACTGCAGCATCATCATCCCCAACTACTGTTGGAGACTCTTTAACCAGATTTGGAGTGGACAACTCATAACGTGATCGAGTATATCTCTATAACACACCACAGCAGAGCTTTCTATCAGCTAAATAGTCATCCTTAAATCATTTCTCAACGTCTTTAAAACCAAAATGAAATCATCATTCATGTAGAAAATGCCCTACTTTGTGCATTTAGACCTAAACTTGTGTGTGCTGGGAGGTGAAATGGCCTCATGTGTAGGGGTCATGAGCAGAAGGGGCTGAGAAGCAGCCATCTACAGGGTGTGCTGAAGTGCCCCTGCTTGCTCACCTTCTCTCTTCATGCCCATGGCCAGGCACTTCTGGTAGCGGCAGTACTGGCAGCGGTTCCTCTGTCTCTTATCCACCAAACAGTCTTTATTGTCCCGACAGGTGTAGGTCAAGTCTTTGCGCACAGTGCGCTTGAAGAAGCCTTTACAGCCCTCACAGCTGTAGACACCGTAGTGCTTACCTGGAGGGCGTGGGGAGGAGGGAGGAAAAGAGCCAAAGAAGTAAGACAAGAGATGACAATTTGTTTCAAGGCTGAAATATGAGAGGATCTCAGGGCCTCTAAATGGTTTACACTGTTCGGCCCCAACAAGGCACAGACAATAAGAGTTGTATGTAAGGTGTCTATAGTCACCCGAAGATCTGTCTCCGCAGATGGAACAAAGGCGTTTCTGGGAAAGCATCGGCCCTGGGCTGTGGGGCGACAGCTGCTTCAAGCCCAACGGAGGTTTCACATCATCGGAGCTGCTCACTGCGTGGAGCCCCGACATGGACACTGTTGAGTTGATCTGAAAGAACGACAGAAGAGAAGGTGAACACAGTGACGACTAGGAGGGTTTCTTTTAGAGGAATTTCAGAACTCTCCTTCTACTTCTGTAGGAACGTGAAAGCCATGTTTAAAGCTGCAGTGGGTAGAAATGGAGCAAATATGATTTAAAAAAGTTATTTTTATAAAACGATCGCTATATCCTGACAGGCATGAGACAGGTCATCTGAAAAAAACATGTGTGTCTGTGTCCTCTGGTGCTCCTAATGGCATCTGCAAGGTTTCATAGACCGGAGGAAAACAAGCAGTCAGAGCTGACCTGGAGTCTGCTGTCCAACTGGACGAAACCTGCTATGGGCAATCAACCTTCAGTCATCGGGGCTTTAGCGAAGGCAACAACAACATTTAAATGTGACAGTCAACGGTGGCGAGACTGTACGAGGGCAGTCACCAGGTACAATGTAAAAGAAATGGTTTCTATCCATACAGTTGAAAAAGCCAGTTTCAAGGAAATGGTGAATACATTAGATATTAGATCACCAATATGACCAAGCTGCAGATATTTCAGCAAGACAGCAAGGTTTCCATCTAAGTGTAAGTAGTAGTTGCAAGCCTGGTGGCCCGCCGGGACTGTAAACTCCCCGCCGGGCCTAGTCATCGGGGATTTATGTACTTTTAAGGAATACGTCAGTGCCTGGGTTGAGTGCTTAACATTAGCGAGTGTTATCTGTACATATTGGGACGACAAACGCTACAAAGTGAAAGTGTCAAGATGATGGCTGAGGATTTGGTGTCAAAGACAAAAGCAAAAGCACCTATTTGGCAATATTTTGGATTTAAACCCCATGCTATACGGGAACCTTAACATTAATGAGGCTATCGCCGTTTGGACGACGGAGCGGTCACAGCCAGTGTATGTGGCGCAGCGGCGCCAAGGTGAAACTCGCGGCACCGCAGTGAAAAGTCGACCGGAGGGGCCAGACACAGAGCCATCCAACGTTAAAGATCAGACTAAGCACCTACAGATATTGAGCATCATCTTTTCTAGTAAAATGTCCGGTGTAACCGGTAACACTGGTGTTATCACAGGTTTATGAACGGGTGGGACCGTGACATCCCTAGACCACACCAAAAAACATCACAGTGAGAGGCGAGCACGGAGCCTCAAAGCCCTGCCTCTCCGCTTACACTTCCCTCTGACAAACTGTAAGAACAGAGAGGATAAGACAAGGTCTGAAGAACAAAGCTCATGACCATGTAAACATCATCTACCATGTAAACATCAAGGCAAAAAGACAGAGTGTTGGCAAAACCAAAGATCTGTAGCAAGATTGTTATGGTCCCCATGGCAACAAAAAGACATCAACATACACCAACAACTCTGTGACTCTGTGTTGATATTTGATTGTATAAAGCAGGACTTGAATTAACTTTACTTTGGTTGTAGCGAGCAACAATCAAGACAATCTTAGATATTGTCAGAAACCCAACTTAAATATGTCATGACTTTGTATTATCCTGATATATTTCAAGGTGTTCATTTCTACTTTCCACTGCAACTGAAATGATGTTTTAAACATTTGCCTGCACGAGTGCTAATGCACATTTCTAAATGTTCTTGAACTATATATGTTCTGTGGCCTAAAATGATTTAAAAATAAGCAAACTCTTATTCCCACTGTAAATCCTCCACAGAGGCTGAATCTTGAAACTGGACTAAAACACTGAAAACAAAGGAAAACGTGAGCTGTGATAGAACAGGAAGACGACTGCCTGGACAGGAATGTATGCTCAAATGATATCCCTAAAGTACACCAGTCCTCCCTTACCTGCGGGCTGCTAATGGGGCCGTAGCCCACCGACGGTGTGCCAGGCAGGCAGGGCGAGCCCAGTGAAGAGCTGATGACGGAGAAGGGGGAGCCGATGCTACTGATGGGGCTGTTGACCCCGGTGGTGGTGATGGGAGGCAGGGAGGTCATGGAAGCTGCAGCCGAGGGAACCAGCGGAGGCGAGCGCTGGCCCGATGGAGGGGAGGACACAGACGAACTGTCTGGGCTGCGGGAATCTGACGAGACACAGCAAGAGATAGAAAAGAAAATACTTTATGTAATCAGAAATAAAAAATAATCTGGTGCAAAATAGACTAAGCTTATTAACAGAGGTGATCATTTTAATATATTCTCATACTAAAACACAAATATGGCAGTTCAATTATCAACCAAATACCTGCTAATAATAATAATAATAATAATAATAATAATAATAATAATAATAATAATAATGGGCTGGCATGAAAGCTGATATACAACCAATCACTTACAAATATATTGATCTGTCCCTTGTTAAACAACGATTTCAACAAATACTAAGCTGCCTTGCCTTTTGCAACTGTATGTTTTATTTTGTATCAAGAGATCCAAGCATTCCAGTAAAATGTGCTTTGCTTTTAACATCTCAGAGTCTATAGTGCCTGAGGACACTGGACAACTAAGGAAAGGGACAGATCTGGTTGGTTGGAGGAGATATTCTCTACATCTCTCAGGATTTATTATCAGTTTTCTCACAGCACCTGAGATGAGAGGCCTACGGGTACTACGAAGCAGGATTTGGGGTTATCGAGGTAACTTCAGGGTTAACCCTTCAGGGTTTTCCGTCCTACGAAGGTGGATCACTTCTAACCGGGGTAGATCGCCATGGTTACTGATGCTGAACAGCTGACCTGCTCCGGAGCAGGTTATGTTCCAGATAAGAGATCAACTTGTATAAAAGTGACGCCTACTGACCAATCAGAGCTCGGTGCGCAGATTGTATGATAATATTACACAAAGACTAAGAACTAAAGGAAACACAGTTTAAATTGACAAATAGAGGAAGGACAGCTGGCTGTATGCTGTGGGTGTTTATCACTCTGAGCTATGTTTTTATATTTATTTTTACTTGCAGTTACACATTCACACATCCACAGTTCTTTTTCTCTCTGCCAGCAGTCCTTCCTGCATTTGGCAGCTTCAACGGTGTTACTATTAGTCTGGATTATGTGTTTAACTTCTTCGTATTTGTCTAATATGATCTTGGTTTGTAAAATGTGTCGCTCTGCAGTCAGTAGACTGGTTCATGTTTGTGATTGGTCAGATGCTGCAAACCCCGTCCCGTTCATGTGAACGCGCTCACAGCCAGATAGAGAAACCCTGGGTTGATTTACCGAGTTGATAACCAGCGTCGTAGGACCGCTTAGTGTGATCTCGTTCGTTAGGGTTAGTGAAGCCAGATAAGGAGAAGATACCCCGGAGATGTAGGACTCGCTAAGTAGTACAGGTCTGAGGTGTACCTGAGATGTGTGTTTACTCTATCTGACTGGTCTGCAATCAAGAGGAAGACATTCATTTCTAGAAGCCTTTCTTTGGCTCTGTGATCTGAATCCAGTGGAATTTTGGTGTGCTTTTATGATGCCAATTGTTTTATTTATGTGTTTAGTTTATGCTGTGGTTTGTATTTGTGTTGGTTTTCTCCCGCAGCTGGCTGTGTGCTGCATTCTCACCGCTTCGGGCGCCGTACATGTTGTCGTCTGATCTAATCTATGTTTCTAGCCTCAAACACACCGGAAAGAAATCAACCAATCGTATGCTCACATAAATCACAGTGCTTGCACTACCACGTGAATACTTATCAAGTCAACAATCACAAAGAATTATGCTTCTAAATACTGACGACATCTTTTTTGTTTTTGCTCATTTTTAATTTGAGGTATTTTTCCTCACCAGCCTGCATTAATGTCTGACTCTGTTACAACCCCAACTCTGTCACATATTTCACCAAGCACTCTGAATAAACACTTACTTCAAGGTGCATAGTAAGACATCTGGGTAAACTGGTTGAGTACAGCACCAACTGGTGTAGAAATAGAGGATCAAACCCTCCTGGCGTTGCTCTGATATACTGCTCTCATGTTACTGTGAGGTGTTTTGGATAAAGGTGAATAAACACCAGGCCTAACATTTAAACTCTACACGTCCTTTAGACGAAAGCACATCAACCTTTTGGTAACAAACGTCATAGTAACACGGTATGAAAACACACTGTGCTTTATGGTGGGATGTAATCTGGATGACTGACCCTGACTGACTCTGATGGAATGATTGTACACAGGAAGACATGGGGGTCTATGTAGGTCAGCTGTGCAAGCTGGAATGCATGTGTTTTAAAATGCTTTAATATTTAATCATGCAAACAAGTCTTGGGTAGCTAAATCTCTGTTTCACTATAACCCATATTTTGCATAAACCTGCATTAACAACATGCATGATAACAAAGTGTTCTTTCATTTGTACAGTTGCAGATAAAACCAACATTAGTTTACAGATGCTTTTTATTTTGATCGACATTTCTGTTTATTTCATTGCATAACAAAAAAATCAGTGCAAGTTCTTTTGCTCACCTCTGCTGTCGCCCATGATGGTGGCTGGGCTACAGGGACCGGCTGGCGGTGACACGCCGACGTGGGTCCGTCTCAAACGGCCCGCTATCAAACTCTAGACCGCGGACTGAGGCCCGGGCCGGAGTTGTTATGGGAAACCAAAAACGGGTCTGAGATTCCAACACAAGAGAGAGAGACAGAGAGACAGAGAGAGAGACATAGAGAGACAGACAGAGAGAGAGAGAGAGAGAGAGAGAGAGAGAGAGAGAGAGAGCTCCGCATCAGATCATGATGTGGCACAGTCACAGGATGCGCTTTAATAAACAACTGTAAACACAAATAACGGAACATCCCTCAGTCTGCTGCAGGTGATCAGCTGTGTGCATGCTCACAACAGCAAGCAAGCGAGAGAAAAGCAAATTAAGAGCTTATTAATAGAGGTGATACAGGGATCATTTCAATATATTCTCATACTAAAACACAAATATGGCAGTTCAATTATCAACCAAATACCTGCTAATAATAATAATAATAATAATGATAATAATAATGGGCTGGCATTAAAGCTGATATACAACCAATCACTTACAAATATATTGATCTATCCTTTGTTAAACAACGATTTCAACAAATACTAAGCAGCCTTGCCTTTTGCAACTGTATGTTTTATTTTTGTATCAAGCGAGCCAAGCATTCCAGTAAAATGTGCTTTTCTTTTAACATCTCAGAGTCTATAGTGCCTGATGACACCGGAACACTAAGGAAAGGGACAGATCTGGTTGCTTTATGAGCTGTCTGCTGCAGAGTTAGGAGCTGTCTGCATGCTTATCAACAGATGTAAGATATATGTCTGCATGCTTATCAATAGATTTAAGATATATGTCTGCATGCTTATCAATAGATTTAAGATATATGTCTGCATGCTTATCAATAGCTATAAAACGCTATTTGATGCATTTTTTTTGCATTTGATTTTGAGGAGTTTGCGTATTGAGTATTCAGCTGCTAAACTGATGCCTGACCAAATACACAGGGTTATGAAATCAATCAGAATATATTGATACCAAACACTGACTGGGTTAGGATCAATGCAGTGAAGAAAACATCCCATTATTCCAGCATCTAGATGGAGCCCAGACAACAAACCAGCGCTCCTAGCAGGCTAAACTCGTCAAGCAAGGCCTATGGAAGGAGGCTGGGACACGTGTCTTGGATAGGGGGTACAACGCATGCGCAGTGTAACTCAAGCTGCAGGGCTGCGTTCGAAAAGTCAAATAATTATGTCCTAACCATTTCTCCTTGACCTCAATGGAAAACGTCATGAGGTCAAGGAAAGGTGAGAAGGAGAGTTCAGAAGGACTCCGGAAAAGACAACCTCTGTGTTCAGAGAATCTGACTGCCCTTTCACTAGACTGTAACTGAAATATACAAAGAAATATATGATAAATATTGAGTTAATTGTTGAAGGTGTAGGACCATATACTTCTTCCAACTTCTTTTACTACATGTAATATTTATTTATATTGATTAATTGTTAATTGATTGTTCACTGTTCATTTTATTTATTATTCTTAATTTGTTTGTAACTTGTTACATGTTCTAAATAAATAATTAAATAATTAAAAATAAAGTGAACCTAAATGGTTGTCACTGTCCACTCATATTAAACATGAATCACAATTAGCGTATGAAAATAATATGTATGTGATGAACAGTAAACAATCAATTAACAAATAATCAACATAAATAAATATTACATGTCTGAAAAGAAGTTGGAAGAAGTATATGGTCCTACACCTTCAACATAACTCCAACAATTAACTCAATATTTATCATATATTCCTGTTTATTGGTAATGAAGTGATATTTTTCACCGGTTGTCCACGTCAGGTCAGATAATCTTTTTTATATGTTGATAGTGTTTCAGCAGCAGGAGGACCTGCGGTGTATCTCTTTAGCACACCACGGGTGAAGCAGTCAGTCACTGAAGGAGCTATTTAACAACACACGGGGTGATCAGCGCCTTTTGTAGTCCATCTTCAGAACATTGTAGTTTCACCACGGCAGACTGACGTCACTAACATCCACCTCCGTCGCATCATAATGACGGAGTCTAGTGAAAGAGCAGTCAGATTATCCGAACACCACGGTTGTCTTTTCCTGAATCCTTCTTCATATCTTTCCTTGACCTCATGACGTTTTCCATCGAGGTCAAAGGAGAAGTGGTTAGGAAGAGACGTTTTTATTTGACTATTGGAACGCAGCCCAGGTCAGATTCTACTGCGCATGTGCCAAACCCCCCGGAGATATGACGCGTTGATGACGCGTGTCCCAGCCTCCTTTCCACAGGCCTTGTACAAGTTAACGGTTAAATGTCCGTTGAGCTAACAGGCTAGTGTTAGCTTCCCTCCTCACATTACACATTAAACTATCATTAAATACCGACATGATGTTTAACACAATCAGATGATTAACGCTACATGTTGGTGAAATGATGATTCGGCTGGTGTTAGTTGTGAAAACAAGCTAACTAGCCTAGCTTCATGCTAACGCAGCAGAGAGAGCAGACAGCAACAACAGAGCAGATCTACAGCTGCTTCTTCCTCCTAAACATCATTTCTCTACTCATATCCTAAATACAGGTTATAAAACACACGCTGAGTGTAGATAAAGACGGTTTACTGACTGTTTAACGGCTCAGCTTCTCCACATGAAACGATGTGTTGACCAGGCCTAAACATGGGTCTGTTGCTCCCTCCGCTCTGTCTCACAGGCATCTCTCCAGTTCCCTCCGCTCTGCCTCGCAGGCAACCCTCCCTCCACCCAGGAAGGATGAACACATGATGATGGTGGAGGATTTCACTTTTTACAATATGGGACCTTTAAATAAAGGTTTTAAAGAGTAATTTAAGACTATACAACATAACAAAAAAAATAAATAATAATAGACAGTGCAGGAAGAGGCAAAAAGCCCCACTGGGTTTATCTGAAGCCTCGAGATTAACCTAGAGACAAGATTAATATAAAGAAATAATATGACTACATAATACTGATAACAAACAATTAGAACAAGGTATATATAATAACAATAACAATACAGTAAATATATAAAAAAAAGACAAGTGTGTGTGTGTGTGTGTGTGTGTTGCGTGGAAGTGTATGGTTAGTGTTTGTGAGGAGGATATTGATTTAAATATCCATAATGATTTCTGGGTAATCATAACTAAACAACTTTGTGAGTGGGAACAAATAAAAAACATTAAAACAGATACATGGACAACATGAGGAAAAGCAATTACAAGACAGCAATTAA